>JAYMSP010000367.1:0-55686 GCA_036897095.1 Plantago elongata | reverse complement strand
ATATAATACTAACAACCTTAAATATCAATAATTAACCAATCTAATATTCATACATATTTTATCAAATCCCAATACCAATCACATCATACTTACACCAATCATTTATATTTTATACAACCTATATAACAAACCTACAATCCCTTATTAAATTACAATTGTATACAAAACACTAATTTTAACAATCTTACTTCAATTTAATTAATATTCATATATTCAAACGGATTCAACTCCGATTCTATAACAAACAACCACTTGGTCATGGTATTCACATACGTGACTAATTGCAGGTATAGCAAGTTCTGATTATAATGCATTTTGCAGCACTTTGTTGTTGCGATATATTACAGGGATTTGAAAAGGTCAGCCTAAACGTTTCAGTGACAACTATCACTATCACCACAAAATATTAGTCAATAATGACAATAAGCATAGACAAAATGACTCCTCAGCTGGATATTACATAAGCACATACTACGTGAGTAAAACCTGAAGAAAAATGCCTGAAAAGGCGCATCAAGTAACAAATATTCACCATACTAGCATAGAAATGCGACGAGGTTCTCTCAAATGAGTCAAAATCTACCGAGGCTACGATTTTGTGCTTGCATCTTTACTCGCGGCGGTATTTACTTGTTTGGAGAGATATGCTTCAAATATTTCAACAACCACGCGTGGATCCTTCTCTTTGAGTTCAATATACTCTTCTCGCTTACTGAGCTTGTTCATATTGTCCATGATCAAAGACATGGCCGCCTCAAGCAAACTCTTTGCATTGTGCTGGTGTGCAAATGCGTAATACGGGAGAGAGTTCTCCCAATTCAATCTGGACATTAGATACTTTTCACAGTAAGTCTTCAGATGCTTAACTTGGTACTTTTCAGCCAGCACTAGGAGGTCACAGGCAAGGTGCTCATCAAGGCATGCTTCAGCTGTGTAGAGGTAGTTCACAAATGCCCTAAGTGCATCATATGAAACATCGCTGATCTTAATGGTACCGCTGATGCTTTCCTCCATTTGATTTTCAAGCATGGCCCTGAAGACTGGAGACCGACTTGTCTGCTTGGAACAAGAATCTCAGTATTAGATGATAAGTGCATTCAATGTTTTCAAGGAGTATTCTGGAAGTTTCACAGTGATGTGGAATCATATGGTTAAAATAAAAAGAGCAAATGCAATTCAAGAAAACTAAGCTAATCATTCATTTCAAAGAAAAGGCACAATGAAAACGAGAGATTTTACCCTGTGTCTCAGTGTCTGGATCTTTTGCTTATTTTCCCAGAAACTTGAAAATTTATGACTACTGATTGATGCATCAGTAGTTATAGCATACAGAGTTACAGACCACCTTACTGTTACAATATATACTTGTGCATGCCATCAGAAAAAATTAATCACGTAAAATGGATGTAACTTTTACAGTTTAAAGATAACAGCTGTCCTGAAAGTCCAAGGGATACAAAGAAAAATAATCCACAAAAAAAACAGGATCACTCAAAGCTTGTCACATGAATACATTGATGCAACGTATAAATATAACCTGCTTGCTCCGTCGAGCAAACAGTTACCACAAAGAAATGCTTATGCAGGAAAATTTTGAGGTCGTAGACTACATCACTATACTAAGGTGTCAAGAGATCAATATGATAGCCACTCGTCATCAGACTAGTAGCTTTATTGATATAAAAAAAGTACAGGCAAGAAGTTGCAATACATCATAATCAGTTAATCACATTGCATCTTCTAGAACAAAATAGAACTCCTACCAAATGATGTTATAAATATATCTGCATTTGCAGCATGAATAGAATAGCCTCCATAATCCAACGGAAAAAATTATATATTGGTAACAGAGAGCAACCACTGTACTGCTCTTAAGTTATCTTTCGACATAATTGCTCAAGCATAAAGACAAACTAACCACAAAATTTGCGACAAAGAATAAACACGCAAGCATTTCGTGTATCAAACGAATCGGTAAAAAACAACAAGCCATTGTTTACCCCAAATAACTTCAGGACTGCTCCCAAGTAACAACGATGGTGCCAAGATCAGTTACAACTTACACCTTAGACTTAAATCACAACACATTGCAGAAACCTAACGCACATTACAATCATAGGACACAACAATGCATAAAACTACCTACACACACTACCACTACTACCAGAAACTCCAAATTAATCAGTAATCGAAACGGCTTACTATTCATTAATCATACATACATATCATTCATCAACAATACCATCCAAAACTCCACTCTCCACACTTGTAACTACGCCATTAACCAAAATAACACAGTCAACAAAAACTCCTACATCTCAGAAACAGGTTATCATACCAGTACAGCTCGATGAGCATGAATAGACGGCGAATCACCCTGCGAATCAGACGCAACGAGAACAACATCGGAAAAGCTAGCAGAGCAAGCCCTAGCTCCTGCACTGGACCCGATCAGGCCAGAATCGAAGGAAACCAGCCTGAGGAAGTTGACTTTGGACTTGAGGTCATCGATCTCGCGCTTGAGCTCTTCCTCGGTCTCACCAGCTTCCTCGTAGCACTCGCGGCAAGTTCCGGCATCGCGGTGGCCGTAATCCTCCTTGCACGAGAGGCATTTCATGTCAGCGCCCTTCCTCCGCCGCCGTCGCGCATCCTCATCGTCGTTGTCTTCTTCTTCTTCGGTGGTGTCGTCGTCGTCTTCTTCGTCCTCTAGGTCGGAATCGGAGATGAAGTTCTGCCGATTTCGTCGCATTTTTCTGGATTTGATTTTCTGGTTTTCTTCCTTTTAAGTAAAAATGAAATAATGATGCTTTTCTGCTGACCTAACAAAAAATAAATGTACGTTGTCATTTGTCTGATGAATCCAATTAGGGGATGACATAACACGCTCTCGACCGGGTCACGCATAAAGAGCTTTCATCCAATGCGTCATGTGGCTAGTGCGGCCAAGCCTTTTCGATTGGACCTAGCGATCAGGGCGGATACGTTGAGTGAGGACATAATTGATCATAATATTAAAATTTTACATTGAATTATTAGTCTTGTTTAAAGGTTAGGCTTGCCCCTACTCCGTGTAACGATGAAAGCTATATTTCCAAACTTATTTTAGCTCCGAGCATCATTTCAAAATTGGGATCGATCTACTAACTTAAAAAATGAATAAGTTGAAGGTACTGGTGCAATAATTTGAAACATAACAAGAGGATAACATAATGAGATATGAAGTTAAAGCTTCAGATTTGGGAATGTTTAAGTCATCTTAAAATGCCGGTAAGTGGTCAATGGAGCACATCATTGCAAATATATGCTTTAAAGCTGTGAATTTATACTGAGAGTCGAGAGGAGAAAAACCACATATGAATTTGGAAGGGCCTCCTGGCCAGTAATTATGCTCGACCAAGAACTCGATTTACCCTCCGGCTTGTGTGTTAGAATAGGTCATTTATAAAATGTCGTATGGTACGATTGAAACTGGACAATGGTGATAGAACGTATGTCTTCTGCGGAGGAGACGAGATGATCTCCCATCTCTTCTTTGGATGGCATGTCACTCGTAGGTTGTGGACATACATACTGCAGTAGCTTGGATTTGTGCATGATGATGGTAGTTTGGAATATTAATAGTACCATAATCAGGTATTGTATTTGCTCTGAGTTTTATAAAAAATCATTATCTACTAGGTTGTTATTTTATTAATCTTCTCTATATATTCTTACATAAATACATTAATTTTTTTCATCCAACAAAATTTATTCTTAAACCAAACAACTTAATATTTACACTGATGGACAGAATTAAACAAAATTAAAGAGAATTTTGAACTCTGTAGAGAAATAATGCAATGCAAGGTAGGTTAAAGATTGCGGCGACATCATCACCGTTTGATCTAGGCATGGATATCGAGAAGATGGTGGCGGCCGGCATCATCACGTACGACGATTGTCTTACCTGCAAAGTTGATGAAGCTAACAGTTAGCTTCATCACAGTAAATTGAAACCATCTATAATGGTCACAATCTTGACAAGTAATCCTCGATATGTATATCACGGAAATTTCTTAAGGTCCACATGTATCCGAACTGTATTTACCATAGCCATGTCCGCTAAAAGCACTTATTATAAATTTTCAACTGATTTGCTCATTATAGTGTAATGCATAGTTACATCTCAATTCTCAATCAATTGTTGCATTGGCAAATATCACCTAATTTGGTAAGTTATACTCCATCTGTTCTAATTTTATTGTTTCATTTTGAATCTATAATTAACATTTTTTAACTTTATATGTGAATAATTCATATATTATATTGATAAGAAATAAAAATTACATGTTACATTCATTATATTTTTTTTAAAAATTCATTAAAATTATGATATGTAAGTAAATTAAGCTCAAAGTATGAAAATGAAAACTCAAAATGAGACAATGAAATTGGGACGGGGGTGAATATTATACTGATACATATATCAACATTGTATATCGGTAGGACATGTCAAAATTGAAGTTAATTAAAAAAATATAGAAATACATTCATGAGATTGTGAGGCATGTCGATTGGCGATAGGAATATGCATTTTAAGCAATATGAATTTATATTTGAATTTCTTACTACGATGTAATTTAAAATTTTATTATAAACTTGAGCTACACAAATAAACTTCAGAAAACAAAAAGATCACGCCGATGAATTTTCGGATACTAAATGTAGGTAACATCCTCAAACCAAAACAACATTTAAAATACTTCATTTTATCTTGAGTTTGACTTATGAAACACATTAATATAATGCAGCCTACAAGACGTGGGAGATTCCATATATGCATGCACATACATGATGCGATTGCGAATAAATGATGGAATGTATGCACTAAACTTTATTTTCTACCTCACTCATCATTATATTATCTACAATTGGTATAATGTAACAACCCAAAATTTCAAATCAAGTCTAAAAAGTTTAAAATGATTGAGAACGCCACTCATACCAACAAGGTGCACATTTTTTACGAGAATCCACCTAAAATAACTCTATATTTAAGCGCTTACTCGAAACAGTTTTAGTCTCATCCAGTTTAAATGTATGCCAAACTTGAATACAATCGTAATATATAGAGATAGGTCAAAATAATCTTAATTGAAGAGTTATCTTAAGATGTTGATGTAATCTTGAATGAGCACCACCGTCGTTATCCATGTTTGACCAAAGAGCAAAGAAATGTGTATATTGTACGATTATGGATGTTGTATCATTAAGTTCTGAAAGGTTTTTTTTTAATTTCTTTTTCTATATGGTTATAGTGGTAACAAAAATAATTCTTATGAAAAACCTTAGGTTCGATTTTACATGTTACACATGATATTGTTCTCTTCATTACATCGAGCGGTATTTCTTCTCTGCTTCTATCTCAAGGTCGTACTCTAACTCGAGATTTAACAGTACGATGAATGTCGATGATTTGTCTGGGATTCCATTACATTACATCTTATGTAATTATGAAAATATAAAGTTAATGTTATGGGATGAATTCCCATGACAAGCATATTATGTTTCGAGGATTTGGATATGATCATACTCAACAATATGAGGAGACATGGTGGTGAACCATTGGACAAGCCCTTTGGTGAATCAATAGTGGTATTTCGTTGCAATATTAGACAAATATTGTTGGCCATTCCTGAGCATAGTATGCAAGACATAGTATGCATCTCTTGCCCATCTAGAATATATATGGTGCTCATGGCGTATTTTAAAAGTTGACCAAGAACATGCACCTACAGATTTTATAATTGTTTATTTGATCATAAATATCATCAACCATTGTTTTTTAAGTTTTACTCATGGTTTTCTTCATTTAAATTTTCTAACACCCATGCGGCTTACATGTTGAGGGTCAGAGTAGAAAGGAGTATGTTGATTGGTTGTTGCATGTTAGAGACGGAGAAATTGGTAATACGACCGTGGAGGTAGAATTCATTGGTAACACCAATGACGTGGAGGTAGGATTCAAACTTTGTGATGATATATGAAGTTCAAAATTTAAAATATAGTTTGTTATATAGTAAAATAAAGGCAAAGAAAATGTTTTGGTACACTATAATGAGACAGTTTCATTTTTATACGATAGAACGATATTGTCCAATTTAAATACACTATAACAACTATCCTCGTATTTATGTCCTCTGGTCAATTTTCGGGTTAAATTGATAACGTGGCAGCTGGAGTTCCGATTTCCCCCCAAAATATGTATATTGACCGTATTTGAGTGATTTTGACAAAAAAAAAAGAAAAATACATTATGAGGACACATGTCGCGATTTCGTTAATTTCAGACAAAATAAATTAAAGAAAATATAAATTGAGTTTATAAATTTAAAAGAAAAAAATATAAATCATTACAAAATTAAAAATTATTTATTAATGATATTATTAAATTAAAAAAAGTAATTCTCTATTCTTTAAAGTTTATAGATATGTATTACTAATAGATAAAAAATTTTGTCTTTATTTTTATTCCTTTTATTTTAAAATTTATATGTGTGTGTGTGTGTGTTAATGTACACATTGTTATTTCATTATATTCTATTTAATTATTCACTCATTTTTACCTTACGGGTTACAGGCGGGAGGATATATCGAGGAAGTTGAAACAATTAAGAATTTTACTGGGTGGTTGCTAAATGTTGGAGATGGTAATATTGGAGAGTAAATTGATGGTTAGCTCGAGTTTAAGTTGCCCGACGATATACTAATCCGTGATGCAGCCGATCTCATAGCTGTAAAGGTGAATAATACTTCCAGGACATGATTATATTAGCTACCACTAAGGACATTGTACATGAGATAAATGACAACGTCATGTATCTCTTACATGGTGATGCCCACGAGTTTCTCGGTTCTGATAGTATATGTCCATATGAGAATGACGTCGTGAACCATGAGGATGTTTATTCGATTAAATTCCTAAATACCATCAGGATGTCAGGTATTTCCAATCATTTGATCTGATTGAAAGTTGGGTGTCCTATTATGCTAATAAGAAATGTAGACCAAGCTTTAGGACTGTGTAACGGTACACGTTTGATTACGAGAGAAATTGGAAAACAGGTCGTTGAGGCCAAGATGATCTCTGGAAATAATGCATGCCAAAAGGTTCTTATATCACGTATGATTTTGACTCCGTATGACGTTACTAAATCTCCCCATTAGGTTTCAAAGGAGGTAGTTTTCCATCTCAGTTTCTTATTGCCATGATTATAACAAATCACGAGGACAATCATTGTCCCATGTAGGCCTTTACCTCCCAACACCAGTATTCAAACACAGTCAATTGTGTGTTGCCTCTTCTAGAGTCACGATCAAAAAGGGTTTAAGAGTGTTGATCTTAGATGAAGAAGGGAAACCCACATATACTATAATCAATGTGGTTTATAAGGTAATTTTATGTAACCTATAAGTTCTATTTTGTATTTCATATTGATCGATACATTATAACTTGGGCCCTGTTACTTTTACATTAAATATTATTATTACTTTTAAATTGAATATTATTATTACTTTTTTAATTACCTTTAATTAATTTACATCAATCACCATTCATACCAACCAGCAATCACCATGAAAATATGCAAATACCGAAGTCAAAGGAGGGCAATTTGGGCATACAGAAAATCAAATACACTGATAACTGTGAACCGGAGTGACAACCGTGACAGACAAACAGTAGTAGCAGTCAGTTCAGCTCGCTCAGCAGCTGCAAATGAGGCGACGGAGAGTTTGGGATTTATGTGAGGGGTGGTTGCTCCTCTCCGTCAGCCGATGATTTCTTCTTTCTTTCTACGATTCAGAAAGAATACACAAACCAACAGCCCTTCTTGCAGAAACAGAAACCAATAATAAGCAAATACTACTACAGTATATATACACACACACATATATTCGGCCTAGTTGTCGTTGATTCTTCAGAGGGGTTTTACTGTGATGCTCGATTCAGGTCGATGCAATTTGGGGGTAATAAAGAGGCTGTGATGATGATGTTATCTTCTGCTGAGCTGAGCTGAGCTAATTGAACGGGCGATGAGAAAATCCGACCCGTATCTT
This sequence comes from Plantago elongata, assembly GCA_036897095.1. Classification (NCBI taxonomy): domain Eukaryota; kingdom Viridiplantae; phylum Streptophyta; class Magnoliopsida; order Lamiales; family Plantaginaceae; genus Plantago; species Plantago elongata. The sequence continues at coordinate 47,589 of JAYMSP010000367.1, read as the reverse complement.
GGCAGGGCGACTCGGATGCTGATGCGAGGATCCAATGGATCTGTATCATGCAATCGGTGATCTGCAGCCATGGCGGGTTTGGTTCTTTTTGCTTCGTCACTAGCTATTACAGATCTGAGCCTCCGATTATATTTTACCTTTTCGTTTTTCTGCTCATATTATTTTATCAAGCATACAATTATTTTGGCATAATTGTTTCTCAATTTGTTTGAGGTTGTATTCGTTTTCACTTTCGTTAACTTTGGAATACCTTGGAAGGTGTTGACATTTGAGATCTTAGGCTCCATTTAGCAAAACTATAAGCTAAGCTAGCTGATTGGGTAAATCATAGATGATAAGCGCACGTCTCAGCCGCGTTATTGTCTGGACAAAGAGTTCCCAGGTTAAACATTGAGATTGAACTGTTCTACCGAAGACTCTATTAATAGCCATAGGGACAAGAATGAGCAAGCAAACGTAGAACCAATTCAAAGAGAATGGTGAATGCGCAGAACCGATTTGTTAAAAGTTAAAACAGAGTTCGAGTTCTAAAAAAGCTACTAGTAGTAGAAATTTGAGGAACTGATCAGTGAGAAATGGGATTGGTTAGATGATGAATTGAATCCAGTGGACTTATACAGTCCTACCAAAAGGGCACCAAGCAAGAATCTATACTACTTGAAGTTTGTTATTCCTCGAGGTTTAGTATGTCAGCATGCAATCTTGCTAATACCTAAACCATTTAACAGGTGAGAAATAAGCCTGATGAATATACTTGGAAGGACTGGAAACTGTTGGAGGGCTTGGGTTAGGGGTAGGAGCTGATGCCAGACATATGATTGTCAGCAAGAGCCAAGTGCTTTACTTTTCTCTCCTTCTGGTAGTTATTATCTTTATTCCTTTTGATAACTGGCCTTGGTAGACGGTAGTGTTCGAACAGTCTATATTGATATTGTATATCCTAGACACTTTTAACTTCTGAACTTTTGTACAAGTGCTTTTTATTTGTTAAGTTGGTTCTTCGTTGTTGTTATTTGCCGAGATGATTTAAAATAACACAATAAGTGCACTATGTGATTGGGTTGGGTGTTTACCATTAGATATTTTCTTCTAGATCGTTTATAATTGGTAAACATTTTCACTTGTTAAATTCTTCTCTCTTGGGAGAAGATAGTAGTATTGAAAGAGATTGGGAAAAAAGGTGCTATAGCCTCTGAATGCATGGCACAAAATTTTGCTGGAACTAGAATAAAGGTTTATGTACGGGGTTCCTTTTTCTCTTTGTGGGCTATCTAGTTTGCTTTTTATCTTGCTTTTCTCAGAAAAGATTGTTATACACTTTTCTTTCAATGGGGTTCTAGCAGTCAAAGATTTACCTACACATAAAGGTTTTAACCCGAAGAACGCAGTATAATAAGAGGTAGAGATTGATTGGTAGCGTACTCAATTAAGTAAAAGAGGTACTGTAATTCAGAGTATTGAGTTACTGTCCTAGCAGTTGAACCATCAAATCAAATTAATGGATGACCATATACGGCTTGCTGAAAAGGCTATAGCTGAAGATCAGGCAAAGGCTTATGGCTCCTCCGGTTATTGGTGAAATTACGACCAGCTATTGGAGTAGATTACTCCGCTAAAAATGAAAACATCCGCAGAATGTAAAATACTGTGATTCCCCTCTGTTATTTCATCTTAATCGTTCATTATTGATTTATTCTATTTGCCTTTTTCAATGCCTATTAGCCTTTGAACAAATAGGCAGATTTTTCTGTAGGTTAGGACTTAGGTGTGATTGCTCTGTGTGCTGATTTTGTTCAAACTAATCGTGAATTCATGATGATTCAATAACAAATGAGGAGTATATATTTATCTGCTGGAGTCGTTAGCATGTGATCGTATAGATTTAGAGTTTATCTAGTATAATACCTAGCCAGCAGTGTTTTTGGGTTGATTGGTTAATTGATAGCTAGATCTATCCAAATCCTAACAAGTTATATCTCTACTTCATTATGAGATTTGTATTCCTAGTATACTTGAATCATCATGCTGAGCGTTACTTCTTTTTGACTCTTTGGTGTATGAACTATGAACAACTAATAAGGTGTCACTTCATTCAATATGTGTAGATTTGACATGTTGAAAAGACAGTTACCAGTCTCTGGCGAAGAGGGCGTCAAGGAACTGAACAAAATGTCTTGAAGGTTTGAGGATAAGGTTTATACTTCAGCTGCAAGTAAGGTAATCTGTTTGCAATGTTGACTTCTCCGTATTACGATCTCCCGAAAGGCATTTTTTTCTAACATGAATAAACTGAAACCAGTTACAATTTTTGCTACTAAGGGTACATCAGCTCTGTGATTGAGTTCCAAGTATTGTCGGTTATTACTAATTACATTAGCTCAACCAGCAATGGTTGATCAATCAGAACATTTACACTTATCAGTTATTATATCCTTGGCAGGATCACCTCTTAGCACCATAGGTAAAAAACCATTTGAATCTACATTTCCCTGACTGGCTCAGGCTAGCAAGCAATGAGAGATCTAGAGATCCTTTGAAGTTTGATTTAGAACATCGAATTGTACTGTGATGCAGATGTAATCAATGTGTTTACATTGACTGATTAGCAAAGGGAGCAAGTTGTTGCCCACTCAGTACAAAGCCAAGCCAACAACTTTTTTGCCCAGTTTCTTTTTTGTTGTTGTTGTTTGATTCACATGACTATGACTAAGAGGAGTATGCCAGATGATTTCAAAATTTTCAACTTTCTTTACCTTTGGTCAATCCACAAGTAACCAAAAATGAACCAAGTCACAAGACGGCTGACCTAAGCTCTTGAAGGGTTACATAAAAGGCCACAGCCTAGTATTAGTGTTGGCCTAATTTTTTTATTATCTCTTGCAGGAAGATTACGAGAGAAAGATTTATCTGAAATTCCAGGCAATGGAGACTAAATTTCATAACTCTATGGACAGTTCTTTTCGCTCCAGTGAAGTAAGCCGCAGGATCCAGGTAATATAAATCCACTACTGATGCACTATTGCAGTAGATAAACAAATATGCCTCTGGTTGGTTCTTTCAACAGCTAAGCAATGTAATATGCTGTTAAAATTAGTATATTTTTTCTGCCTGACAATGTCTTCAGTTAGATTTATCACATTATTTAGCACCTGTTAATGCTATGAAACCTACACAAGTCTTGCGACGTCATGCTACTGAAATCTCTTTTGTTTAGCCTTACCTAGCGGTCTGCTATTGAGTTGTTGAGTTGTTTATTGACAGGTCCTCAGACTGCACACTGTGGTGCAGTCGTGGCTCCACGACCAATTCTCGCGCACTGTGAGCAGCCGATAGCCGGTTGTGGGCAGGAGGTAACTCGATCGGTTGCCCATCGACCGATCGAGTTACTTGTTTTTGTTCCCTTTTTTTTCTTCTTATTTTTATTATTTTATTACTTAAAAATATAAAAATATACCGTGTATATTTGTTCGAGATCTACAAAATGAGACCAGTGAAATATATTTTCTCATACATTAAATGTCACCATTTGTTCGTATACGTTCATATTTTGTACTGTTTTACTATTCTACTCGTATTTTGTACTGTTTCACTATTTTACTCGTATTTTCAATAAAAACGTCTATTTTCGCTTTAAATTTTTGTATTCGCGTTAATATAACTATAAACAAAAATAAAAAATAAAAGAAAATAAAAAATCGATACGACCGCTCCACGGCCAGTCGTCACAGTACGAAAATCGATCGTGGCGACATCAGGTGCGAAGTAACCGCTCGCCACGACTGATTTTTACGGTCACCACCGTGGACAGTCTCAAAGCAATCCATCTGAAATTCAAAATCAGACAAAAACTGTCCACTGCCACGCTGAATCTCATGGTCTCATGGATGAATATGTTAACAAAAGAGGAACCAAACACTGCCTGCATTAAGCTATGGAATACTGTAATAATTTGATGTACCTAGAAAGGGTGCATTTGCAATAACCCAAACTTGAATTGCAAGAACTTTACTTATTTAAGAGCACCAATGTATTTGTATTTTTACCAGTTACCACTTACTTTCTTCATCTCAAACACAAATTTTAACGTATGTCAAAAGAATCAAAATAATGCCGAATTGAGTACGAACGTGGGCATAACGATACTAAAACTACTAACGATACTATATAAGTCCGTGTCATGTTCGTCATATACACAAACATGTCCGGTGAAATATATGATTTGGTCAAATTCAAACACAGAGTGTACAATTATTGAACTTTTCACGAGCGCACAATTCATTTGTGCCCCTATTTTAATACGTAGATGAAATGTAGACTTTAGATTTTGTTTTCTACATTTGAACAAAATAAATTTTATCCGAACTGATTTGAATAGAATGAAACTTAACTAAATTGTAGTATATCAATGACCTAATAGAACTAATCTAAATTGAAATTAATGAGCTTTTAGAAGATGAGAACAAAACCTTACTCGAGGTACGTACGTAAGTAAGTTGTTGGAACGGAGTAAAAAAAGACATGGATGAAATTGGGTTTAATGTGAAGTTTTTTATAAAATAGAGAGCAAAGTGAAATATTCCTCTCTCCCTAAAACATTTCCAAAATCAAAAATCAAAATTGAAGTGTAAAAGGCGGCATTTATCAGTAGAGAGAGAAATCGAGAAGAAGAAATTCACGACGGCGATTATGGATGAAGCGATCGGAAACTTCCGGAAGACGGTGGCGAAATTCTGCATCGACCTCGAAACCAGCTGCAACGCTCTCAAACAGTCCGTCAATAGCCGCCCAATCCCTCTCGGTACATCTCCCCACACTCAGTAGTATCTCTTCCTTTTCGATGGATTATCCTAATTAATGCTTCTCGTTTTTGTAGATTCGGCATCAAAAACCTTCGTGCAGAGCGTTAATCGGAGAGTTTCGGCTGCTGCATCCGACTTGAACATGCTCGAATCCATGTCCTGCTCCACAGTATCGTTTGAGGAGCTCCTAGGGCACTGCAATGAGGTCCTTAAGAAGAATCAGAGTGATGTTTTCTCCCTTGCGGATACCCTCGGTTACGTTCCTCCTCGTTCGTCTCGTTCTCTCCGACTTTTTGTTTATTGTTAATGTTTTATCTGATTCTATTAGGCCTTTTACTTACCTTTGATCTTTTGTTAGCTGATTTTGATGAAGAAGATGAAGAGAACAGTGAGTTGAATGATTTCCATATTAAGAATGCTGATATTGAGGAAGATGATCTCTTGTATCCTTTTCGTTTCTCTTTAGAAACTTGTGGCATTGTGTCACTTTTATGTGCTTTTGCTATTTCTCTTACTTTATAATATGATGTATGGAAGTGGATGATAAGCTTGTTTAATCTTCCCCTTTACTTTACTTAACATATTATGCTAGACTTGATGATTCGGTGAGTTTAAAGAAGTTAGGAATCTCAGATGTGTCTCTTGCATCCATAGCGTCTCAAGGTGAGTTGGTTCCAAATCCATAGTACAGTTCCATTATGCTTTACACTGTGTTAGAAAGATTGTTAAGACTTATTCATTATTTCTTATGAATGTTGCTTGTGGTTCAAGTTGACAGCGAATATGGCGTGGATGATAAATTTGATTATGAGCCTCATATGGAGAGTTCGGGTGTAATAGAAGGTACTGCAAGTTTTTTTGGCTTTTGCAGGTTTCAATTTTACCTGCGCTATTGAATCTATGGAGCATGTTACTAAATTATGTGCATGTGTTCATGGTGAATCTAGGGGAAACAGGAGGTGAGTGCGAATTTGATGGATATGTGGAATCTAAACGTTGCTTGGATGTGTCACGAGATGACTATGAAAGCCTTCCTAAACATATGAAAAGCTTGGTACCGTGGGAGGTATGGTTTTGTGCCTTTCTGTATTATGTTTGTTGGTGAGCTTCCATATCTTCTTTGCAAGCCATACATTTATTTTTCATATGATCTATTTTTAACATGTGGGCTAATTGAAGGTTAAGATAAACTACAAATGCACCTTCTTAATTCTACTGGGTTTTTAAGAATAAGGGCAAAGAGCTCAACTTAAAGGATTACTAAAGAATTTACTAGGCAGGCGCGCATTTTTGTTGGTGAGGGAGAAAGGCTACAAGGCTTGCTACATATGAATATGAGGAATGAGAACCCTTGCTAGCATGAGATGGAGAAGGGTTTTAAGTGCTTGTATCAAAGGGATGCATACAGATCTGTGCTTAGCTCATAGAGGTGGATCGGTTTTTGAATCTTCTGTTTACGTATCCTGGATAGCTACGAACTTATCAGGGTTAAATCTTTTCCTGTGGTTGCTTTGTTGATAGAACTTTCCTTAATTTGTAATGAAAAGCTGCACGTGCTGGCCCAATATTCCGAGACATTTTATCCTGTGAATTAGAGTGCAAAGACTTATTAAGCAGCCTTGGCCTCATGTCAGACCTGTGCCCTTTCCTGATAGAGAAAATTCATGTAAGAGAAGAAATGTAAAGAAATAAGGAGTCCCTTTGCCTATCTTTTGCTAAGAAGGCATTATACACACTGCTCATTGGTGTTAAATAATGAATGTTGCATAACATGTTCTGCTTTCTGGGGAAGTCCTCAGTCTTCACCATTAGTCTTCACCATTGCTTCCAAACTCGTGAATTTCCAAACTGACCACTTTCTCATTTGGCCATTATATAATTATTAGTATGATATATTTACATAAATGCATGTAAGAGTAGTGTTTTTCTTTACCTGGAGGTTGTTCAATCATATAAATGTAGAATCATTAAGGAAAGCATCAAAGCAATAATATCAGATCTTTATCCATAATAATTCAAGTTCAGTTAAACAATTTACTCAACTATTGTCTTCGTTGAGGTATGTTTTGTAGAGCTTTGACCTATAGATCAAGGCTTGTGCTCAAATTAATACTTTGTGCCAATTCTCTATCATAATACTGTAGAATTTGCTTCTCAAAAGAATACTACCTCGGCTCCATTAGTAACTTAGCTATGTTAAAGCTGCGTGAATCAATTTTTTGTTATCAAGATGTTGACGTGCCTAGACGACCATATAGATGTTCCTAATGTAATGCTCATGGTTCGCTGTGTTATCTAAAGAAAAAAATCATTTCTATTTTCTCATTTAAAATAACAATCCGCTACGTCTTCACACAGGATCTCCTTGTTGCTGTTGAAAAGATGAACTCATGCATAACCACAAAGAAGACAAATCCTGAAACTTTCCGGCAAAACGAAATTGAATCGCTAGGATTAGGTATGCATTTGAGTATTTCTGCTTATTCTCTTTCTTGAATTTTCCCTTATGTGTTATGGCTACCAAACTGAATTACCTTCGGCAGTTCAGTTATTATAATTCTTTGAATGTTATTTATATCCATCTTGGAAGGAAGATAATACTACTTGATCTAGTACACTGTAGTATATGGGATTTTTTTTTTGAAACGGACTGTAGTATATGGGATTGATTTATAACCAGTTCCAATCCTGATTTGGGTGCATTGTGGTTTTGAAACATGCAGGATTCAAAACAAGATCTTATCTACTGATACTCATTCAAATGAAACACTTATGCGTTGAGACAGATGAAGGTGCGATCTGCTACAGAATTTTATAGAGTTGTTCCAAAAGCCAATGAACTAGTGAAGTGATCAACTGAGTGTCAACATGTAGAATAGATGCTGTAGAAAAGAAAGTAAGTCCGACTCAAATGAAAGTAGTACTGGAGATTGGAGTAGTACTCGATAGAGTCTAACCATTTCATATGATCTACTGAATTGTTCTAATTGCACAATAAGCTAAACGTATTTATGTTTTGTACTTCATGAGGAGACTGTTCATTTGTTAAATAATATAATAATTCTCAATATAGACTTTGAAAGCAATATAATTTAAATAATACTATTTGAAAAAAAAAATTAAAATATAATTTCAACTTGAGAAATCGATTATGCAGAGCCGAGAAAGTCGTTTGGTGGGCCATTGGTTGTCTTTGGTGGGGATTTGAGACCGATATCACCCGTTATAGCAACATGTAATTTTTTTTAAAAGTTCATATCGTGTATTAAAGTTCACAAAGAACATGCACCTCCGAGTATTTTTCAACATTTGGTATTAGTTCTTAGTTGTTTATCCTCATTTCTATATTTGAGAATTTATATTATTCATTTGGTTTCAAGTATGTTGACTTTATGTTACTCAATTACAGTCGTGCATTACCTATTGAGACTGAGAGTATTTGGGAGTCGGCTCAATGGATGTTGAAAGTAGGAGATAGTGAAATTGGTTATAATAAAGAGTGGTGAGTATGATTCGTTCAATTCTATTGATGAACCAATTGATGCAATAGTTACATAACTTAGTTTATTGAACCATGTTGATGATGGTGTACGGTGCAAATAGCATTATGCGAGAAGATGTATGGTGCAAATATTAAGTGCGAAGGTGTATGGTGTAAATATCAAAGAAATACTATATGAAAAAATGGTGGTGCGGATGTTTTCATAATTCGGATGACATTTAAACCTTCCGATTTTACTAACTTTCATATTAGATTTCAGCGGATATAATTTTTTACGTTGGTTTGTTATGCAATGACAATCAACAAGAGTCAGGGACAATCGTTAGCTCATGTGGATTCCACCTCCCAAATCATATTTTGAGTCATGGTAATCTCTATATGTTGCATTTTAGAGAGTCATAATAAGGGGCTAAAGTTTAGCATTAGATGAGGAATTAAGACATCTCACCGACGAAAATCAATGTTGATTACAAGGATGTGTTTAGGAATCTTTCAAGTATGAATTATTATATTAGTACACATTATATTTAAACTAACATTTTTATTCATTTAATAATTACTTTTCCAATATGTGCTAATTCGCATCACGTCGTTAACAAAGACACATGTGTATTTCGTCGAGTTTCTATACACAATTAGCAAATTTCATATACAATTTATATAAGTTAAATGCATTTAACTTATTCATGTTATTAATTATTTTTATTATATTTTATTTAATCACAGTTTTGCTACTCACAGGTTGAGGCTGAGAATATTAGGGAGTTTGTTATTTGTTGAAGGTTGGAGATGACGAAGTTGGTGGCGATAATGATGGTGATGTATAATTTTAATTGCCTGATGATATCTTGATTCGTTCTACTGGTGAACCAATTGTTGCAATAGTTGATAGCATATATCCTAGCATATTGACCAGGTTGGCGATTGTTGTTACGTTCAGAATAGAGATATTCTTGCTTCGACCAATGAGAAAGTTCAGGGAGTCAATTACTATATAATGTCTCTAATATCTTGTGATGCTACTGAATTCATGAGTTCCAAATACATGGGAAGAACACTTGAGTTATTGAGGCGAATTTGCAATGGAACTCGGTTGATTGTAACAGCAGTAGGCAATCATATGATTGATGCGAATGCATGAGAAGAACGCTAGATTAACTGTTTTTATACCTAGGATGATATTCACATTATCTGACCTTAATATGTTCTCCATTAAATTTCATAGAAGACAATTTTTCATATTAGTTTGTTATGCGATAACTATCAACAAGAGTCAGGTTATCTAAAGATGGAAATACCTTTTTGTTATACAACAATTATACATTTTCTTTTAAATAATTCAATATATTCAACCTTATATATTGTTATATAACTTTTCGATCGCCTGCTATGTTTCACGTTAAATTTTATTTTAATTAAAAGTTAAATATTAAGGTTGTTAGTACAGTATTGTCCAACTCTGTTTCTTAATTTACAAAGAAATGGCTCCCAATAAACATTGTCCAACCAAGACCATTATCCTAAATTACCAGACGTACCCTTGCCCCAACAAGACTCATCTCTCACACACCTGCAAATAGCACCTCAAAAGAAGGGCATAAAAGTAACGAAATGATGAATAAATCCAACTCCATCGACACAACCAAAGCTCACCCATTTCAGCTCATCTACAGTCAAAGCAAAGAGGAGGCAAACAGTGAGCTGAGATTTTCAGGGGTGGTTACTCCTCACTGTTCGCCGATGAATCTCTTTCCATAAACCAAACAGCCCCAAATTACTTTCTGGGAAATGCAAATTGTCATCGATCAATCATATTGTCTGTGTTATGTTATGTTATGTTATGTTATGTTATGTTATGATATGATATGATCATCTTTCTTGTTCAACCCACAACCAAAATTTCCCAGTTTTGTTTGTGTACACACAGACAATGGAATATATTCTTGCGCCAATTATCCAACATACTGAGTTGCTTTACTGGCAATTCACAATTACATAAAGGGCTGATTGGTTTCGATGGGGTGGAAATGTGTATCAAGAGGCTGTGATGATTTAATTCCGAAGTATTGAAATGGCTTTGATTGAGCTGAAATCAATGGGTCTGGCAATTGGGGTTAATTCGACCCGTATCTTGGCGGGGCGACCCGGATGGCGCTTTTTAGTGCAACCGGTGATTCGCAGCCATGGCGTGGCCGGTTTCCCTGCTGCCGAATACTCGGATCTGAGCCTCATACTCTTTTTAATTTTTGTGTTTGTGCTTCAAATTTTGTGACTTGAGAATTGAACTACAGTTTCAATTGTGTGTATTTTCGTAGGGATTGAAGTTTTAGGGGCTGATATAGAATTTGAATGGACATGGGATGGATTTTCAAATTTTGGTGAAATTGTGTTTGGAATGAAATTGAAATGAAAGGTATTTGAATTGTATTTAAGCCAAATCATTGTTCTCGGTTCAAAATCGATTACAATTGTTTGGCAAACAGCTCCTTAAGTTTTAGCACTGGTTATGTATTCTTCTATGGATATGCTGTATCAGGTCAAAGAGTTTGTATGTAGCTAAACCTGTGTGAATGAATTTTATCCATCGAAAAACATTAGCCCGACAGAGGAGAACTAGTTAAGCAAACTGTGAATGTGAATGTGAATGTGAATAAATAACCTTGTGTTTGCAAGGCGTCATAAGAGAGATTGCTGGCTTGTGAAATGCATACAGAGGCATCACTCTGGGAATCTAACCTTAATGAGATTTTTGAGTACAGAAACACAAGGGTAAACACATATGTTAATTCGAAGGGAAAAAAAACTGAAACGGAACTCATGGCGTGCAAGTACAGTGATCTAAGTTGAAGAGTTTTTGTCAGGAACAGGCATGGAGACTGTTAACATCTCAAGCCTCCCACTTTCCAAGTCTCCGTCTGTGTCAACCGCTCACTTTAAATTTGAATGGACTGTTTTTACCATGCTAAAACATCATCTTCAACAAAATCAACCAAATCATATAGACATTTGGCTCCCTATTACCAGGGTTCAATTCTTGCAAATGTTTCTGGCTGTAGATTTGGTTCTGATGATGGCTTTTATAACAAGAATAAACCTTCTCAGCTGTAATGTTCCCAAACAAAACTTCTGCTGCTTTGTTCGACACCAGAAGTGGTATGTACTTTAAGTCATCCCATACATATAACTGCCAAATAATACAGACTGGTCAAAGCGAATCTAATTGAACGTGAGCAGCTAAAATCATCAAGACAATCAGGCATGCGAGCACAATGTTCCAGGTACAATAACATGAGAACTATCTTGAAAAACTGAACACGAACTCATGATGCACTTTTGAAGATGACTAGCAGTCTTACAAAGGGACATACCAAGAAAGGTCTGAGGTCTGTACATGTTGCCTATTGCATGGAGGCGATCTGAACGTCTTTAACAATGTAAAGGAAACAGGGTTGGCTCCGCATTTGACCTAAAAAAAGTTGTCTTACTCAGGGCCTGGGGAACGTTACCAATCAAGATCAAAATAAAAATGAATATTAGATTGCTGACCTACCCAACAGTGGCATTCACAACGGTACCACACATCTAGCAGCCATTGGTGATGAGATCCTCAACCAGACTACTGTCACCTAATGCATGTAGCCCTCGGCCGATGAACATCCTTTCAGCCTCGGTCTCACTTAAGTTAATCCAGGTAATTGGCAAGAATATCTCGCCAACTGAAGCATGAAAAGATTCCTTGGAAGAATTCTTTAGGTTGCATGCTTCTGATAGAGATAAACAATCCTGAGTCTATAATTCTTCATGCACCTTCCAATTTACCTTCAGCTGCATCCTATGCTGAGCACATTATGGCGTTAGTTCATCAAACAAGTAATAAGGAAAATGAGATAAAAAGAATATTAAAGACCACAAAGACATCCTTAATTGATCTTGTCAGAACATAGCGTATATGAACTATGAACTATTCATCCCTTTCACAGTGAATCAGTGTGATTGAAATGCCAAGACCTCTGATACCCAATCTCTTTACCAGTGGTACTCATAGATATAATAAACCTCTTCGTTAAGAAAGGTGATTGAAATGATTTTCATGCTTTTATCCACTGTTGTTGAACCCTACCCATGTTCGAACAAATCGAACAACCCACTGTTGTCGATCCCCTTCCATGTTCAAACAGTTTTCTTCAATCTGTCGAACTTCTCATCTGATCAAAGAACCCACTGTTATCGATCCCCTCTCAAGTTCGAACAGTTTTCTTTCATTTATCGAACTTTCTTCTATTCTCATGCAATTGCTCGCAATTGTCGTTCTCCTGTCCAACGATCGCCCCAGCCTGTTTGATTTTCATCGACCGCCTCTGTAATTGCTCGCGATCGTCGATCGCCCTATTGTTCGAGGACAATCCTCCGGCTAGATCTTCTCTTTTGATTACGAATTTATCTTCTTTTTATGCAGCTGAATTGTTTCTTCTCCTACAGTCTACTATTGCGTTTCTCCACGCGTCATCGATTTTCTCGAACAACTGTCTCTGTTCCGTTCTGAGATCAAATTAAGCTCTTGAAGTCGCACGTCTTGATCAAAAGGGTTATCCTCATCCCTAGATCAACCTGACGCGCCACCAGGTCATTCCACACCACTTCCTAGTCCGAAGCTCCTTTTGTGGTTAGAGTTCACAAGTTTTTTTCTCCATCTCCAATCGTTCGAGCTAGCTGTCTGAAGCTCTTGCTTCGCTGTATTTTGGACTATTGAGGTCACATATTGACCCCTCTCTACCTACTCAGGACTATCTCTATGTGATCATTGATCCTTATTTTTTCACTGTGTGGTATTATATCCTCTCCTATTTTGGATGTATCTCTATATCTGCTCTGGGTTAACTTCTTCCACCCGACTTTTACAGACTCGATCACCTCACTGGAGTAAGGTACAATATTTGGGTTCTTGTTACCCATAACCAACTGCCCATGGTATCGTCCATTGTTCGGTCATATCTTTTGTCTCGCGTGCTCTCGTACAACATCAATGTAGAACGTCATGGATGAAATATGTTGAAATATGTTGATTCTTAAATATGAGTCGATTTTTCACCAAAGGATTTCCACAAGTATTGTTTGATACTTTTCGGGACATTCTCAATAATCATCAAACTCATGTTTCAATTGGGGGAGTATTATAAGTATAAGTAGATTAAGACTTGTTAATGTTAATACTTAAAAGTATTATTAAATTAGAATTTCTTATTATATCTAACTATACATACTTCTATAATATATATGTGATTGATGAATGAGGAGAGATAAAGGAAAATAGTTCTTTCAAGCTCATCTCCTTCTGATCACAAGATCTTTAACTTCGGGTTTAGACTTAATGTGGTATACATAACAAGATTATACCGAGAAGGGGATCGGTTACTCGAGTGGATTATTATGAAGGAAAGCACAGCAGCTGATGCTGGTCCTAAGATGGTTCCTGCGACTGAGGAGTCGATCAAGAATCTGAAGCGGAAGAGTGTGGAAGAAGATTACGATGAGGAGTGTTTGAAGCGGAAGAGGGTACAAGATCAAGATTGTGTTATCTGTTTGGAAGAACTTAAGGAGGCCGTTTCACTTTCGATGCCTTGTTCACATTCGTTCCATGGAGATTGCATTGAAAAGTGGCTGAGGACGAGTCATTATTGGCCAATTTGTCGATTTGAAATGCCAACGAACTAGTAGTAATTAACTAAACTGATAGATTAGTCCTAAATTCCTAATGTTCTTCTTTGTCTAGACTAGATTGTAACAAACAGAACTGAGCTAGTCTTTATCAATTTAGGGAAAAACTTTGGTTGAATTTCGTAACAACCAAATGAACCTTTCGAAAGTATCATAATTTAGGGTATCTTTTTCGAATTTTTTCCCTATCAATTTACTTTCGACTGAATTTCATCAATGCAATGATCGATGTTTAAGAATATGTTTGATCTCCTGGCTCTGAATTTTCTTGTATGTCTCTTCATATTTCATCTAAAAACACATGGAGGAATTTATGTCGTTCTGTGTTGATAGTGTCCACGATATTGTATGTCTCTATCAGTCTGTTATATTTCATCGATCTAAAAAAAGCATATTGAGTAAAGAACTAGATAATGTGTCTTGTCCAGGTATTTTAGATTATTTACGTTTAGACCCCCTCTATAAAAATATCCTCCTTTTATAAATTTTACGGATACCCCCTTAAGTCCGTGCCCGTTTGACCTGTCCGAAAAAGTAAGTTAGCCAACTTCAATTAACGTCAGTCAACAAAAATATTTTTAAAAAATATATTTTTTAAATTATTTTTTTGAAACTTTATTAATTTTAAGAATTAAAAAATTAAATTATTTATTTTAGTATTTATTTTTCTATTTAAAAAATCGGCACCTCAACTTTGCATTTTCGAAATGACAAAAATACCCCTAAGGGATTTCAATTGTTAATGTTGATCCTTCAATATTTTTAAATGATCGAAATACCCACGTCGAATATGATGTGCTGCATTAGGAAGAGAGCAGGTTGTAGATAATGAAGATTTGCTTTGCTATGAGGTCTTTTTCTATGATATAATTTGATGCGACTCATGATGATTTAAAACACTGTAGTGTTTACTGTGTACCAAGTCCACACTTGCACCAAATTTTATTTCAAATTACACTGGTATAGTGATACTCATGTAGCAAAAACATAGACTAAAGTACTAAACAATTTCTAGGTGAATGTAGTTGAGTAAGTTTTCAAAATTCTAGTCGCACATCATATCCCCACGTGTAGAGTGATCGAAACAACTACCAGACCACTGTAATAATTTTCCCGATTCTTGAACCCAGTCAACACCCGTAAAAAGAGACCCTCCAATCCATACAAAAATCTTAACTGACTATTGAGTATAGAATTCGAATCAGATTCAGAAATATTTAATTTTACATTATTAACTATTTTTGTTTTTTTAAAGTTATCCCATAAATTTTTTTTTATTCGACTCCAAAACCTTACATCTTTTTCGACGTTATACTAATAAATTAACTGCGTAGTCGCTCCGTTAGTTGACTGTTAAACCTTTCAAGAAAAAAAATTTACACCAAAACCTTTTAAAAAAAATTATGTTAGACCAAACTTTTAATTTTTTTATTTCCTTTCTTATTCTTTCTTTCCAATCTTGTCAATCCTTAACAATTTTGAAGTGTTGTTAATTCTCAATAAAAATATTATAAAAAAATCACTTCAATGGTCATGAAAGCTTCGATGTAGTAAAGATAAACACATGGGACCTGGTGCAAATTACATAATACTCCTTTTCTACCAGTTTGGATGTCTCGTATTCCGTTTTGGAATGTATTCGTTGTCCCAATTTTATATTTGGTCATTTTTGTAACACAAAACATAATATTATAATCAAAAGAAGGCCAATTTGGTTGCATTAAAACATGTGTTCGGGCGCACAACATTTATCTCCACAATTTCACTTTCAATAAATCCACATTAATTAATGAGCTGCACTATGTCCGGTCCTACGGAACTTCTAAACTAGGACGGAGGAATTATCCAATGTATTTATGAATTCTCTACCCAATTCACAAAGTTCAAGCACCAATTGCATATACATTTTTTACATAAATTAATGAGTGGCAACGTCTCATTATCCCAAACAGTAATTGTAACTGCCTCAAAAACTTCGCAAGTTGTATCCTCCATTTTTCAGCTTCACATTTCATCGCATTTGGGATAGGTAATGTTCTCCGTAGAAATGCCAGATGTATTGGATCATGGATCAGATGAATGAAAGACAAGATTTAAGCAATATAAAATTCATGGTCGTTGAAGCTTCTCCATGAAAGTGATTCTTTTTACAATAGTTTTGTTGAGAATTAACAACATTTCAAAATTGTCAAAAATGAACAAGATTGGAAAGGAAGAATAAAAAAAAAAAACTAACTGTTTGGTCTAACATAATTTTTTTTTTAAAGGCTTTGGTGTAAAATAAAAATTTTGAAAGGTTTAACAGTCAACTAATGGAACGACTAACGTCGTTAATTTTTTAGTGTAACGTAAAAAAAGTTAAAATTTTTAGTGTAACGGAAAAAAAGTTGAAAGGTTTTGGAGTATTTAATAAACAGAAATAGTTAATGAGGGAAAAAAGAATTCTCAAACCTTAATTACCAAGCCTACCCCTCTCACCGAATACACCCACCCACAGCCAGCTGCGTAAATACGGACTCAAACAAGGGCAAACAGGTAACGAAAACATCAATAAATCCAAACCCTCAAACACAACCAAATCTCACCCATTTCAGCTCGTCTAAAAAATCAAAGCCAAATTGAGGCCAACAGTGAGCTGGGAATTTCTCGGGGGTGGTTGCTCCTTACTGTTAGCCGATGAAATCCCACAAAAACCCAACAACCCCTTTGTTTCTTACTGGGAAAATTGCAATGCTAATTCTTCTTGTTGAACTGACATTGCCTTTTCTCAGTATTATATCTATGAACTGGAAATTGGAAATGTACAGCTTCAGTCTGAAGATGATTAATTAATCCATCAATTCAATTCAATCAATCAGTTATGTTTGTTTGGATTCTGGAAATAGATGGAGTATGTGTAATTATTTCAAGAGGCTGTGATGATTTCTTTCCGATGTATCCAAATTGCTTTGATTGAGCTGAAGAATAAATGGGTCTGGCAATTTGGGATTGTTCGGCCCGTATCTTGGCGGGGCGACCCGGATGGCACTTTGTAAGTGCAACCGGTGATTCGCAGCCATGGCGTGGCCGGTTTCTCATTTGCCCAATACTCGGATCTGAGCCTCCAACTTTTCACCGTTTTTTCTAATAATTTGAACCTGACGGACTAGAGTTGAAGCGTCTTTTTCCAACTGAGCTTTTTTTCAACTGAACTGCTTTTTGTTGTTTCCAACTTTCATTGTTATTTTGTTTTTTTCTAAATTTTATTTTGGAAATAATTTGTTATAATTTCAATTAACACTATATGCGCTATTAAGCGAGACCTCGAGGCTCAAGTTCAACTCGTTTAGTAAAGTAAACGAGGAGCTCGAGCTTCATATTATACTTGTATATTGTATGATGAGTTGAGCTCGTTTTATCTTTGATAAAACTCATTAAGACTTGTATTTTTTATGTTTAAATTCGTTACATGTTATTTGAACTTAATTTTATTTTTATTCGATTTTATTAATTTGATTGCCTCGACAAGGAAGCACAACTTAATTGGTAATCATTCCCACCCACCTCCGAGGAGTTGAATCTTAAAAAGTTGTCCAATTCCTGATGATGATTGCCAAACCTACCCCTCCCACCCACAAATCCCAAGGGGAAAAAGGTAACGAAGACATAAATAAGGGGTTGATTGACATGCGACTTAAATGTTCCGATTTAAATGCTTGAATATTGAATATAATTGTAATTTGATATAATATTATAAGTTTGTTATATAGGTAGAGAAAAATGTTATTACTGTAGAGTCATTTCGATCCTCGACATTTAAATGCCATAACAAACATAAAATCCGACTAATATCCAAACGGACATTTGGATGCTACTCGGCCCCTAAATCTCAAACCCTCAACACCTCCAACTCTCACCCATTTCAGCTTCAGCTCATCTCAAAATCAAAGCAAAATGGAGGCCAACAGTGAGCCGGGAATTTTGGGGGTGGTTGCTCCTCACTGTTCGCCGATGAAATCCCACAAAAACCCAACAACCCCTTTGTTCGTGTAAATCGCAATTTGCAAATGCTTTTCTTTCTGCTGCTGCGCTTTGCTTTAGCTGAAATGCATTTTCCAGTATTTTCTCAACTGAAACCTGGCAACTGGCGAATATAGGTACTGTTCTCTTCAGTTCTGTGCTCAGTTTCACTACTGGGATCGCAAGGGAGTACTAGTATATGATTGTTTCAAGAGGCTGTGATGATTTCTTCCGAAGTATTGAAATTGCTTTGATTGAGCTGAAATTTATGGGTCTGGCAATTTGGGTTATTCGACCCGTATCTTGGAGGGGCGACCCGGATGGTGCTTTTTTGTGCAACCGGTGATTCGCAGCCATGGCTTGGCCGGTTTCCCTGCTGCCGAATACTCGGATCTGAGCCTCCAACTTCTTTCAACTCTTATTGGTGTTTCTTATTGGTGTTTAAATGAAATTTTAGTTTTCTCTGGGGTCTAAATGAAATTTCACTTTCTTGGGGTTCAAATGATATTTTACTTTTCTTGGGGGTCTGTTTGGGTATTTTTGGACAATTATTTTCCTTATTTTGCCTGTGGCAGAAACACTTTCCAAATGAGGTTTTTTGTAACTTTTTTCAGAATAACACTTTTGAGACAATGGTGTTTTACGAGTCGAGCATTAACGAGTACTTTACTTGCAAGTCGATCATTTCCGATACTTGACTTGCAAGTTGATCATTTACGAGCCCGAGCTCTTCTTGTTCGATGAGAATGTTAAACAGATGACACTTACAATGAAAGTAAACAGAACATATCAAGATGCTTTGAGCAGCATGTCGTTTTGAATTAAACCATTACACTCCAATCACCCAACAAAATGCCGTCAAATTTACACTTGTATTGACATAACTTTCTATCCCAGTGGAAAAACAACATTGACAAATTATGATCCTTCACAATTCTTCATCAACATCTTTAAAACAAACAGCAATCTTTCTACTAATATTGTTTCAGCAAAATTCTGACTCGGATAAAGCACCACGTTTTCAGCAGTGTCTTGTGCCTTCTCCACCCATCAAAGTATCTCCCAATTACCTTCTTATAGCTAGCCCGTTTTCGCACCATAGCCCAATACTCGGCTACGTTTGGTCGGGTGTTGATGTACTTCTCTCCCAATTGCAACAGATCAAGTCGACTCAGTAGGGGAATGAATGCAACATCAGCTAAAGTGAACACTTCTCCCACCAAATACGTAGTCTCGTTGAGTTTACGTTCTGCTTCGTCCAAGAGTCTGTCGAGATGTTCTTCAATACGTCTTAGAACTTCAGAATCGTTTGATTTCTCTTCTGTGTCATAAGCTTCTTTTAGCTTACGGTGGTATGCACTGGCTAGTTCTGGACAATCGGCCATCCTGGCAATTAGTACACGTCTTAAGAACTTGGAAACGGGGTGGCGGTATTTGGGTGGGACGTGGGAAAGGGTAAAGAACTTGGGATTCCATTGTTGGATCTTGTAGATCCACTCGATGACTTCTCCGCTGCTTAGAGTGGATTCATCACCAATGGAAGACACTGCTGCGATTCTCTCTATATACCTGAATAATTCTAAACGTTAGTTCATAAGTGTAATAATAGCAAGCAAACCAAGCGTATAATTTATTCACATGTATACCCGAAAACATAAAGCTTTATGTTAAAGGAAACATATGAAGTTCGTAATTACAGAACAAATAACTTGCTGGAATTTTCAAAGGAAATCATTTCCACATTAGAAATTCCAAATTGTTGCAACTTGTACTTAAAATGAGCTTTGCTTGCAGTGAGAACTTAACAAGGGTCATACAATTCAAAATGGAAGAACAAAGAGTGATAAGACATACTGGATAATTTCTATGGTGTCATACAGGATGTGGGAACCATTCTGGAAAACTGGAAGTTCGCCGCTTGGGTTCTTTCGGAAGATGATGGAATCAAAATTCTTTCCTGTGATAGGATTTACATGGAATGACGTGTAATCGATGTTTTTCTCTTCTAATGCAAGCCTCACTTTCTGGCTGTCCAGGGAATATGGATGATGATATAACTGCATTGAGTTGTGCACATCGATTTTTCAAGACTTACCTGTTGTTATTAAGTACACCAGTGGAATTGTATACAGAATAGGCACCTGCACACACAGGAGGAGGAAAAACTCATTGATGGCAAAAGAATTGTTGTGGCAGCTGGTTCATCATATGCACACTTGGAAAAAAACAGTCAACATTCGAGAGCAAGTGGAGGAATGTGGGGAGAAAGTACATGCATTACACAATCTCAAACTTCATCATATGAAAAAAGCGTAATCAGAGCAACTTTCGTGGAGACCAAACAGAAGTTGATTTAGCCACGGACTTTTTTCTTACTAATTGGCCTTGTAGATGATCAGGTAATGTACAGTTTTGAAGTTGTTTCTACTTTCTAGAAATAAGAATGACAATAGAAGTAATCAAATGCTGCATATCAGAATACCAATTGCAGTGCTGCAAAATTATATAATCATGAAAGACCAAAAACACCTGTGAAAAAGAAGCCAGATAGATGGAAGAAGTACATCCACAGATCATGATGAGATTCAAAGAACTTATGTAATACAGAAAACACTAACTACAGTGGTTTTATCACTTTATGGAGAATTGAGGACCTTTCAAGACGAGTTCATGGTACCTAGAGCACTCACAGCATAGGGACCGAACTTCTGTTCAGGCTAGTATTCTTTAAAGACTTTCAATGAATATCACCTAGATGGAATGGACTACTCAGGGACTATATGAACTATTTTTGCAATTGATACTCCTGGAACAACAGGATTCTATAACAAAAACATCTCAGTCGAATGTAGGCAAAGTAGAGGATATGGTACCAAAAGCATAGTCAAAACCGGTGGTCTATAGAATAAATTGAGCTACTTGTGATAATGTCACCTAGATATTCACTAAAATGGAAAGCTCACATAAGAGGGACGGTAAGTGCAGAACTAGAACACAGTTCATCTTTTTCCCCTTTTACCTTTTCCTTCAACAACTATCTTACAGGTTTCATACTAGCTAGTATGCCTGCAATAATCTCGGCCTATCTAGCCTAGGCTATACAAGTGAAGACACTGGAAGCATCATATTTGAACTTATAGCACCATAAACTAAAAAACTTATAAGAGCTACATGGGACCATCGACAGGGATAAAAAAATCGTCTTTACATTAACAGACTACAAGGTGTCCGAGACTCCGAGTGTTGATAAGGGTGAACCGAGGTTACACAGATAAACAAGGCATAACGGGCAATACTAGAACTTCACTTGGCAACATAAGCTGACGTCGAAGAGATTGTTCATCAAAAGATCCACATGTATGTAACTATCCATTGAAAAAATCCAGAAACCATGCTCATTAGACAAATCATCTTGAAAAACTTACAAGGATCATTTGACTATTGAACTAGTTATGTATTTTTACAACTTTAAGTCTAAAAAGGCATCCAGAAACAGCCCTCATCTACTAAAAACACATGCTACATAACTATAGCAAATTCAAACCATAACTAGAAAACTTGACATGGCACTGAAATAATCATTTCTGAAGAAACACTAAATTAAAGAAAACTTAATCAAGAAGATGGTTGCTTACCAAAAATTAGGAAGAGTATGAAGGAGAAAGCAGTTGATGAGGGTCCTGAAATCAATAGTGAATGGGTTTGTGGAGATATGGGTTTGCACAAGAAACAAGAATCAAAAGGTACACCTTTTATGGAATTCTTTTGCATAAAACAGGCTAAAAGAAAAAGGGAAAAACGAGAAGATGAGAGTGGAAATAAGTTCTGGAAGAACCTGAGAATCGGTACTACTATTCCTACTCTTTATTGGTAAGAAGAATCTCACACCTGGTATTCTTGGTGTTATTTATTTATTTATTTTATGTCTCAATAATTGTTACTAAAACTCTCTCTAATCTCTAGTTTATATGGTTACTTAACCTTGATTGATTGGTTATTTGATTGAGATTAGTGAAAACAGAAATATGTGAAGTACCCACCACCCAATGCCCACCTGCAGTCAACTCGTCTTACCGCCCCACACACCGACTATATCGCTGGGTGGTGCCCCATATTCTTTAGGAACTTGTAGGTTCATCCACAAACTAAGGAAATAAATTAAAATCAATTTGTTTATTACTTCATCCAGTAACAAGCTTTGTATGTATTTGTTTGAATATGTTTGAACATTGATGAGAGTAAACTATTTGCTAGTTTTGCTAATAATATGCATTATAGTGAGGAATTCGTTGTTTTACCGAAAGAAGAAATGATTTCAGGTCTCATTGTGAACACACCAAATTATATATTTGAACTTGGTTAAAAGGTAGAGGTAAATTGGACTCCTATAACCATATACATTCTTGGTTTGTGGAGATAATGTTGTACTTGAATATCTAGTCGGGGTAGGTAGTGCAAGTAGGTTCGGGATTAATGGTTTCGTGCAGACCAAGTGCAATTTTGACTTTTCTCCCTTTGTCCCATAATGGTTGATTTTTCTGAATGGTCGTGTCGTGGTGCAGAGTAAGTCGACCCGATTAGGAAAAGTATCTTGTACACTTTAAGGATTTTCGGGGTTTCAACTCAAATAGCTAGACCAATGTGGTCTAGCTTTCAATATGTTGAGCTCAAGTAATTAAACTAGTGTGGTTTAACCTTCAATATCTTGAGAGTATTTTTATTTAGGTTCCGGTATGTTTTCACTTGGGGACTTGATCATTCTGCATTTGGTTGGGATTTAGTGGTTATAGTAGCATCTTAAATTACTTGCCACTTTAGTATCTTGAAAGCTTAGGGGATTAGTGAAAATGGATGGGGTGAGCTTCCTCGTAACAACATATTAAATTGCTTGCCACTGGCCATATCTGAGCCTAGGGTGGAGGGGTGTTGCTAGTAGCAGGAAAGGAGCTGGTGTTCCATGACTAAACCTTAAATTCATTGTCATTTGTCGTAGGGTGAGGATAGGGTGGAGGGATGTTACGATCATAGTTATTGATTCTCTTAATCCTGGTTAAGAGGAGTATCTTGTATATTCTGAGGAGTCACTGGGATTTTAACTCAAGTAACTAGACCAAAATGATCTAGTTTTTAATATTTTGGGGGACTCGAGGATTAAACCATTGTGATTTAATTTTAAATTTCTTGAGCTTATTTTGTCTTTTGCTTTATACCCTTGTATCTTTTGTCTCGGTGAGAGGAGTATCGGGTATGCTCTGAGGAGTACCGCGACTACAACCCAAGTAGCTAGACCACGGTGATCTAGTTTTCAATATTTTGGGGGACTCGAGGGGTTAAACCATAAAAATTTAACTTTAAATACCTTGAGGTTGTTTTTATTTTTGGATGAGCACTTTTAATGGTCTTGATGACCCGCACTTTCATCAGGAGGCGAAGAGAAAGCTATTACGACCTGGATTATTGTAGCTTACGCTTGATTATGAGGATTGGCTTTGTTTCATTGGTTCTTTTTTTGTAATTTTGGTGAACACTTTAGATTTGGGTTTAGAGTTTCAGTGTTGGTATGACGTTTATGGTTCGAATGATTTTCCGTTGTAATGTTGATGCATGAGCATATCTTATGCCTACATTTTTATTAATAATATTTAGCCGTTTCAAAAAAATAAAAAATAGTGAGGTTTATTTTAAAGCTAAGTATCGGACATCTTAAATTGCTTTCTTTACACCATTTTGAGATAATTCATAAAAATTAATCTAAAGTCGAAACGGCATTATTCAAGATTACTCGAAAAAATTAATCATCAAATCTTGAGGTGAAGCTTATGTGATACATAAAACGTACAAACGATTATACCATTCCACAGGTAATGCCTGATAATTAATCATATTATTTATTCGAAGTACTATTACTTAAGTCAAAAGGGGTTTGATATTCTCTACATCCCGATTTAAACTTCCGTGGTCCCAGTATAAATTTAAGGAAAAAAGTGAATAAAGTAGGAGAAAATGAGATAAATAGGGAAAAAAATGAATAAATTATAAGAAATGATGATAAAGTAGGAAAAAAGAAATAAAGTATGAAAAAAATTTCATTTAATAAATGTGAAGACGAAATTGAGACGGACCAAAATAGAAAATGAGGAGATGAGGTTGGGAGGTAAGGATACTATTCATAATAAACAAGATTTCGTAGGGGCTCCTGATGTAATATCCCTGAAAACCTGAAAAGGAACTGTATAAGAAAGCTCAGAAAGAATTTTCTCAACAAACAGTGAGAAATCAAGATGAAGATGACATGGAAGAGGGACCTTAACGAGGGCAACAGTAAGAACAGAAAGAGACCTATTGCTTCTAATCCGAATCTCCCTTTTGGAGACGATGATAATAACAGTAACGTTACTGTTGCTCGAGCAGAGCCGATGAAAGAAGAAGAAGATGCAATAATACCTTCCGAAAATACTGATGAAGAAAGGAAGAATCTTGCTCAGGAATTTGAAGCCCAAGGAAACAAACTTGCTGAGGTACTCTTTATTTCTTCGTTTTAAGACGTGGGTCTTTTGTATTTCAATCTTTTCTTTGCTCAGTTTGGTTTAATTTGGTTTCTGTGATTGATTGAAGTTTTTAATCTACTTTTGTTATTGAAACTGGAATTATGATTCAATTTTTTGGATGACTGGTGTTTGGTGAAGTGGGAATGTTGAGTGCTTGTGGATTTATCTTATTGAAGTTAAAAGATGGAATCTTTTGATTCAATTGATGAGTGATGAACTGATGGTTATGATCAGTGTAGTTATGGGGAGGATTTGCAATACCTCTATTGTTGCGTTTTCGGAAACTGATTAAGCTGCACTAATTCTATGTTTACTAGATGAAAGCCTTCTCTGTTAAGAGTCTCGATTCTTTGTTAAATGCTAGTCTCGTCGTGTTTTTATTCATAGCTGTAGATAGTATGAATACTTGCTGACATGTTTAGACAACGAATACGATCAGTTTCTTGGATAGAGGAAGTGTTCTAGCTGTGTTCAGTAAGCTACTGCTTCGTTTACTTTTGGTTCTTCTCACTGTGGCATACCTTATAGCACCTTCAACTACTTGACTTACAAATCAGTTTAAGATGCAAAATAAGCAACTATTATAATAATTGGAATTATGATACGATATTAATATAGCCTGTTAGACATGCCCACGCTTTAGTGTAGGGAAAACAATATGCAATGTTTTGGAGATCTATAATATGTTTCGAGCAAAGTTTAGATTTGGAAATTTGTACTTTAGCATGCTCAGCTCTAAACGTATTGTATTTCACATCATGAAGTTCTTCCACTCTTTCCTAATGAACTTAGATTCATCAAGGAGGAAGTGGTCTTCATTTTTCTGTTAGCTATATACACATGGCTTCTTAGTGTGTGCCTAGCTCCTTCATTTCTTTATTGCAGCAGTTGCTAATAGCCCACAATAGAAATCTATGTCACTCATAATGTACCTAAAGGCTCATGAAAATTTCATAAAGAAACAAACTTTACGATATTAGTGTTTGTTTGTACACTTCCCTGCCTTTCCTAAATATTTCACTGATGATGCTTTGTTTCCGTATTTCACAGCATCTATCTCTTATTCCGTAAGTGAACCTGAGTTAGGCGGTCGCTTGGCTGCATTACTTATTAGCCTTTTCTTGTATGAAGGAGGGAAAGTACCGTGAAGCACTTGGAAAGTGGGAGACTGCAATTACTTTGATGCCAGAACGAGCTATTTTGCATGAACAAAAATCTCAGATCCTACTTGAACTCGAAGAAGCATGGGGTGCTTTGAAGGCAGCAACACGTACGTGCCAGTTTCCCTCTGTCTTTTTGTTTCATCTACTTACATCCAACTAGTGAGCCTTATTGAATAGTATGTCCACGTATTTCGTGAGTCCATACTTAATAATCTGTTTGCCCATTACTATTCTTAAATAAGGCCCCCCAAGTTTTAATTTGTGTTTATCCTTGGATTGTAGGTGCCACTGAATTGGAACCAAATTGGGCCGAGGTACGTTACACTAACTAAATGGATCTGTCTTATCCTTTAATTAATTTATTTCGTGGTAAGTGCATCATTATGTTTGAATGTGCTAAATGATCTGGGGGTTTTGCAACTGGAACTGTTTACTTTCAACCAGCTCAAGGCTCTAGCCGTTTCTAGTAATCTAAAGTTGCTTGATTCCATTTCAACCAGATATTAACATCATCATCTATGTGATTACACGAGTTTAATCATCTACCTTGTGTAGGCATGGGTCACTCTTGGAAGAGCCCAACTCAACTTTGGAGAGCCAGATTGTGCCATGGACAGTTTCGACAGAGCACTGGCACTCAAGGTAGTACTTTAAAATTAACCTTAAAGGCAGCATTTTAAAATATTACTCCTGGCCTGTGTGTACTTTTTACCTTCAAGGTATTCTAATCGATAAATTTTCATGTTGCCAGACTGGTTAAAACCTCCTTTGAAGTTTCATTAATTATCCGATTATCTGTTGCGTGAAACATTTCCAATCAGCTATTTCTGTGCAAAACCTATTTGTATCCTTGTCCATATTCGGTACTACTTGTTTAGGCCACTTTTCTTTAAGCTATGATCCTGAATCTTGTGATGTACAGCCTGATTGTGTGGAGGCAAAACAGGATAGGCAGGCTGCATTACATCTAGTGAAGAAGAGAAAGCAACTCCATTCTACAGGTTTGAGTTCAAATGAGAGTCGTTTTCATGTTGGAGACCAGGGCCAGTAACATTCATGAGCTGCAGCTACCTTTGCAGAGAGACGTGCACGAAAATGTTTTGGGATCACTCACGTTGTAGGAATGTTGTACTATGCTTTTCTTACGGAGGTTTGTATGTCATTTTTATCATTAACTTAGTACTATATGATGTTCCAGAACAACAGTAGAAAAGTAAAAATGCCTAGTAACTAGTTCCGAGACAGTTTGTCTATCTATTGTGCCGAGAGATCTTTTGGATTTAGAAGCTTAATTCATCAACACTAACACTTCATTGCAAAGAATGGATCAAGCTAACATTTCAATTGTCCTAAAAGCATCAACACTTCATTTGTTAATCAGTACAGAAAGCCTCTGTTTTGGCATATCGGTACAACACAAACAATTAAATGGCTAAATATAAGTTCAAAATGTAACTCAAAAGCACAATTTGACATCCGAAATGCAACATGTTCCCCCCATGGTATAGCTAATTTCATGCTACAATTGACATAAGCTAAACATAAGTATTCTGAACAGTGGTCACTGCAGAATATTCTACAACAAAAATACAACGGTTCTAGCGTAGCAAAGCAGATGCATCCTCTACAGTATATTGTTGCCATAGTCAGCTATCCCTAACAATCTGCAAAACTATTAGTCATCCAAGCGATGTAGTGAAATACATCTTCCAGGGCAAAACAAAACCAAGTCTCCAGCTATCGATTAGCTTATGACCCCATGGCAGCCAAATTTTCCTCGTAATTCAGAGTTTGGGCCGCATTTAGGAGCATATCCACACCCCCAGAAGGTATCTTTCTGATTTTATTATTTTGAGTACACCCATACAAGCGTTTAGCTTTCCGAATGCGCTGAATTCCAGAATCACATTTTTCACAAAACCATTTGCCTTCAGGTATGGCAGTGCAAGGAGGACGCATGCAATAAATGTGGTATGCATGATCACAACCATCACACAGAACAATCTTATCATCGTCTCGATCAGTAAAGCAACCTCTGCATAGACAAGAAGGGCAGTACCAGCAGGCTCCATAGGATAACAACTGCTTATTACTCAAGCATCGAACATGATAAAACTTGTGAGGACAGAATGAGTGGCCACATATTCGATAGTCTTCGTCATTTGTAACTTCAGTTCTACAAACCTTGCATTCGGGAAATCTTTTATTTTCTTCTTTCGCGAACAGCTCATTCGAACTCTCCTCCAATTCTTCTGGTGGATCCTCAAACACAATCTCTTCAGAGGCATTTAGCCTCTCGCAGGCTACGCAGCTGATATGTGGGGATTCGATTCCCTTGGCAGTGCAGTTAGCACAGTACCAACTTCTACTGGGAATGTCTTTAACAGCAGGTTCTATACAGGAAAGATGATACATCTCTTCACATGAATCACACACTAAACCACTTCTTCCGTCAGCCTTCTCTCCACAGTGCCTGCAGGTATGAACTTCATTCAGAGCACAGGCTTCGGTCGGCTCCTCTATCAATTCCTGCACAAGGAACTATCAGAATCAAGAATAGGTACATCAAAGATCTGTCAGTAACCACGAATTCAGAACTACATGCAATCCTGGTCATCAAATACACAATATGTAACTTCATTTCAGAACATAACAGTTTATGAAATGTTGAATTGATAAAAAGTAGAAGATCTCCATTAAGGCATGTTTTCACCCATGATTATGACCAACAACTATGTAAGTTACATCCAAGTTTTTTAGTTGTTGCCCAAACTCATGGGGAACAATTTTCACCACAACTATCTCTGTTTCCCTCCCAACTGTTCTGAGTTACCCATAAAACAGAATTACAGATATAACCACCAACTTTCTTCATATTCTTCAAAGCTCAAATATGACCAATAACCCTAATTCACCAGAACCAGCTCACTCACTCTTTTTTTTAGTAATCTTTTTCCTTTTTCATTTATGATAGGTACTAAAATTGCACTGAATATAAATATAATATGAATTAATCTTTAATGCAATATAAGATCAATATAGAGGCCCCCAAGGAAAGGTGGTACTGGTATAGAAAACCAGTGGAGGAGCATGTAGATAAAGGAAAAATAGAAAGGTGTACCTCATGCCTGATGTCTTCAAAAATGCTGTGTGAAGAACTGCCAGCCTGAGGAAGACGAGGGGCAGAATATACAAACATGAGAATATTGCGACAAGCCCAAAAATATAACAGTAAAAATAGAGGGAGTAGAAGAAAATACAAAACGCAAAAACAGCCAGAGAAACCAGCATGCCTACCTGTTCACGAAAAGAAACTGATGTTTTGTCTGAGAGAGATTTTGCAAGTGCAATCATATCAGTGCCAACTTTTTGAAGCTTCGTCCAAATCTGCAAACAGAAAATAAGTGTGTAGCTATGTCAGCCGGTGCATCAGATAAGTAGCACCTTCCTCATCTAATTCAATACGCAAGGTTAATCAGCATGTCCGTGACTTTTACAATACAAAACTCCGTAAACATAGCTCTGTTAACACAAGATTTCCGAACCAACTACGGATGAAATCGAAAATTAATACAGGAAAAGAAAATCTTAAAACTAATGTCCACACAGCCCCCATATTGAAGAAAATATTTAAGTGCCATAAGTTATTTTGTATAGATTTTAGGACCCGCAACTTTATTTAAATATATGATTGAAGTTTTTCTTCTCGGTGCGCATGAACAGACTTGAGATTTGTTGAAATTTCATTTTTTTTGTGAATTAGGATAGTAGTTTTAACCGCATCTTCATCACAAATGCATAGAGTATATACGCAGGTGTTTGCTGCTTTGAATATTTATTGTTCAAGTCGAAATGGAAAATACAAAAGTGCAGATAATCTCATTTGACCACAAAATGTAGGTAACTGACTCTTGAAATAATACCTGCTGAATATCAGAGTGGAATAGCGAAGGTGAACTTTCATACAGCTTGCCCTTCATCCTTGAGCTTATTAGATTCAAATCAAATATGTTGTCGACCTTCATCCCAGGAAAATGCTTAAGGAGTAAACTGCATAACTGGGCAAAGTTTTCTGATACGATAATATCAGAAAAGGTTGTCAGACAGATATCTGTGACTGTTCCGCCATTCGATCCACTGGCTGAACCATTACATGCGACAGCAGCGCTGGTTGTAGCTCGGCTTTGAGGGCCATCATGAAATGTCATAGACACACCAGGAAAACCCGAATCTTTAGGAGCATTGTGCGTAGATTCAGACTGAAAGGTGCATTTACTGCCATTCTCACAAGAATAAATAGATTCCTGCATAAAATCCAGAATAAAAACTAATCAGCCACATTACTACATACTGCTGCATCTCAAAGTCGCTGATTTAAAAGGATCAAGACTTAATTCAACATCTCTTAGCTACTAAAGGTGCAATTAAATATGTGAATCTTACTAAAAGTGAAAGTACATAGGATGTGATACTTTATCGACATAGTTCCAAACTAATCTTCGATAAACATTATGAAAATTGATAGGGCAGGCTCATGTACTAGACCTCATAACATACCTTGACAGTATTTCTGCTATTGCTTCCTGGGTGGCATGAAATTACACTTTTGATGCATTTCACCAACCCACATTCACTTTCCAAGGATTGACTTAGTTGCTCCAGGACAACATTCTTCGAGTGATTCAGTGAGAGATTGGTGGAGGCAATTGTAGGATCATCTGATCTGATCTTACCAGCACCACCCAATAAGTTGACTGCGGACTACAGAAACAGAGAAGTTTTTTCAAGGCAAACACAGAGAAGATGGCTAATAAACATATTGATACATCCGTGCAAAGTCTTTCAACATTTCAAATGTTCCAGATATAGAGACTAATACAAACACTGAAAGTCTAAAACACTCAACTACATCAAAAGCCCTACTTAGAAGCAGACTATTTAATGCGTTAGCAAGCCATTTACCCCAGTTGCATTGTCAAATATATGTTAAAAAGCAGCTAATTATGAAGAAAAAGATGGTTAGAAGTCTGAAATCAAGTACAACTAGTGAGTGCATCATAGTGGCCAGAAGCTCCATCAAATAACGAAAATTGCATATAACACTAATCCCAACAAAGTGTGCACAAAACCATTGTGTTAGTGCTTTCTCCTATATGGTTATGTTGTCTCCACACTCCCAGGACGTGATTTAGTGTATCAGAGGCCGGAAGCTCATCTAAAGCGGAAATAGGAGAAGTATCCTGCCTTACGTAGTCTAGTAGGGCAAGTGTTAAAAAAGTATACAATTGCAAAATTCAAGGCTACTAAACCAATAAAGCAAAAAAAGAAAAAATATTGGTAACAGACCAGTTTGCAATTGCACCTAAAGAAATTGAATAGAGATCTTTTATCTAATGAAACATGCCTGTACTCTATAATAATATATTAAGGAACATGCAATTGCATAAATGATGAAGATGAACCATTCAGATAACCTACATGTAGCAAAAAGTATTCACAGTCGGTTCAAGCTAACGTAGCCTATTCTTCTTCAGCTAATCAACAAACCCAGAAAGTCCAAGAGACATATAAGCAGATTAATAGGCCATGTGAATATGACACAAAAGAAACTAACTAGAACCGCAACTCATGACAAGTATCTGAACTGAAAATGCAAGAAGGTACCACACCTTCTCATCAAGTTGAGCATCCGAATCATCACAGATTCTCCCATTCTGCACAGCTTTACCAGTCCTTCGCCTCTTGTAGGTAACTAAACTATCTCTGCACCCCGATGAACTAGCTATCGTGTCAACCCCGTTCCCGTTCGCCTTGGACATTCCAACCCACTTGCCTAAACTTCCACCCCACAAACTCCCCCTTTTTTTGTGTCAAATTCAACCACTCCTACACCTCAATTCAGCACCAAAACCAAACTTAGCAATATTTACCTTGCCCAAAAACCAAAGTTTTTTGTGTTTAATCCTGTCAATTTGCATAGCATCTAAGTGGGTAAGAAATGCAATAAACAACTCTACGAGCAAAAAAATGGTAACAAAAAACTGAACAATTAGCTAAGTTGCTTTGAGTAATCGAATAAAGGCAACGAGAATGAAGGAGGTGGAGCTACTTACCGGAGTAGAGCAGAGCGAATGGGAGGAGCTATCAACAGTTATCGGAACCCTAGCAATTGGTTTTGCTAGAGAGAGAAAGAGAGGACTACAACTGAATATACGAGAGGGCTTTTCTAAAATTTGAAAAAAAAAAAAACAAGCCCTTTTTTCCAAAAATGAATCAAAATTGTTTTTCCAGGTACCTTTTGTCTTCCAAATCTTTATTTATTTCTCTATTATTACTATTATAAAAAAAATAAAATCAGTAATTAACTGATCAACTTTTATATTTTCTTATTTCAATCCTTATCATAACTACTTTTTTCATTACGATATTTCATATAGTTTAATCTTATTCAAAATTATTATTAATTTTAATATATTTTTAATAATATTAATAAGTTCATATGTGAGTATCACATGTTAATTTTTTAGTATATTTTAAAATCTAAACATATAATAATTACAAAGTCGATTCCAGGCATATGTCAGAATGTCAAACATGACTGGACCTCCAAACTCATTAAAAAAAATAGCCTGGCTCATAACATAGAGGCATAGAGCAACTAACTCTAATTACATGTTCTATATTATGCACAATTCTTGGATTAAAGGACAGGCAATTAAATATCTTCGTCTTCCACGCCTTCCAAAGTTTACTAGTAGATTAATTAATTAAGATTACCACTCAAAAATATATTTCTTACAATCTTATGAACACGTGCTATTAATAATTAGCTGCAAGTAAGCATGATGCACCCAAACTCGATGCGCCTTCCTGATCCCCACCTCCTGATATTAGTTAGAATATAAGTGGCTGTTTGGGTGAACATTTGAGTGGGCATTTGAATGGATTTTGGTGAAAATTGTGTTTGGATGTACATTTGAGTGGGGTATTTTAAGTGTATTTTAGGTCAAATCACTGTTCATCGAGTCAAATGGGGTATTCAAATTCTCATTCAAACACCCCCTAAATATTTAACTACCTTAAGGAACCGAAAACTTAAATATTTTAATGGAAGAAAAAACTAATCATTAATGAAGAATAACTTTTGAGGGAGGGGGTTAAAAATAAATTCTAAAGAACTCATAATTAAACTTTAAAACTCAATTTAAAGTGGGTAGAGAATAATATATTTCCATCTTAAAAACTTGATTCGATAATTAAATTCGTTGACACTACAACTAATATGGACTATAAGTACTATGAGTGTACTAAATATGCTCTTTTCAGTTTCAAAAGGTAGAAGACATACATGCGAGCTACTTTGTGGACTGTTGATCTTTACATGTCTATCAATAACATTTTATATGTGAATGCTTTCAATTTCATTTTCTTTATGTATAAGATTTGAATGGTATGATAAGGTACAATGGTTCTCTTCTCTATGGTCTTTGGCTGGAAGGATTATTTCTATCGAACTTGAATTAAACCCGTTCGGAATAATGATGTTCATGTCCGGTCTGACATATAGTCGAACCCGTTCCATAAATTTGTTACAAGATCCGACCCCACAACATTTTATGATTAATTTAATAAGGGGGGAGGAGGGGAGGTCTAAAGATACTCTCAAGACGGGGAGCCCTCTTCGATCTTCTATGTATTTTATTGATCCATAATAATAGGACGAGCGGTTGATATTCTCTAGGTGGCAAGACTCTCTTCATTCTTCGCTTTACATTCTTGATTTACATAACGAGTCTGACGCCCGGTAGGTGGGGAGTGTTAACTGTCTTCGATCTTCTATGTACTCAATTAATCTCTATGACGTGTCGAAATGTGGACTCTGACATATACTCTATAGACGAGAAAACTTCAATCTTCTCAACTTTATAAGTTATACATGATAATAGGAAAGTAGTTTGACATATTGAATAATTTAACATCAAGGCGGTATTTTGGATTGTGCTTCTCCATGAAGGGCCGTGCCGGGAGGTGAGGTCCGACAGGTATCTCTAGGCGGGAAAGCTCTCTTCTATCACTTTCTTTATTTGTAACAGGCCCGTAGGAGAGAATGGAAAAAACTAATAGAGGCATGTGAAATTACATCTAAAAAGTAGAATAATATTTTTTGTGTATTAGGTGGGGTGACGCATACCATCATGGGGTTGTTGAGAACCAGATGTTGGTAAAAATAACCGTACCAGTGAAATTATATTTGTATAATATTATTTTATTTGTGGTGGTGTGACGATATACCATCGCGGAGTTGTAGGGAACAAGCCTATATATTGTGTTGTATACTTTTATATTTTATTTTAGTTTGATTTATACGCATATAATTGTTGTAAAGAAATCATGTGCATGTTACTACTTAACAGGTCGGGTACGGTAGGACCATACTTTTACACTTTATATGGTTAGCATAACCAATCACCCAATGACTTAATATAATATTGGATGAAGAGGACTACAGATTGATATCACGACCAACGTTGTAATTATAATTTATTTTATTATTATTTTTATTTATTATTAAAAGTAAATTATACTGTGGCATCGCCACGGGTTAGTACTAGTGTAGAATATAGTGTAGAATATGCGAGAAGATTGATAAAATAGCAACCTAATAGATAATGATTTTGTATAAAATCCAGAGCAAATACGGTACTACTATTAATAGTAGATTAATTAATTAAGATTACCACTCAAAAATATATTTCTTACAATTTTATGAACACGTGCTACTAATAATTAGCTGCGCCTTCCTGATCCCAACCTTCTAATATTAGTTAGAATATAAATATTTAACTATTTATGAGTTATGTGAATGGATAGTGTAGATTCAATAAACCAACTTTCCTAAATTCTTTACATATCATTGTGATAACCTTGTATGCGCGTATAATAATTTGCATTTTAAATCTAGTCATCTTGCATATCCCATATAAGTATGGAGAGTTTAACAACTATGTTATTTGGATGGTAAGGTCCATAGGAGAAACAAAAAATTAAATTTAAATTGAAAGGATACAATAAATATTAGTGAATTAGAAACTATTTATTTTTTAAGAAATTAGCCACATATTTTTTACAATATGTGACACTTCTTCATTTTAGACAATTACTTTTGTTATATATACAGATAAGAAAGACCACTTTTCAAGTTGCAACCAATCGGCGATCAGACTAGTGCGCGATCAACGATCAGAACAAATTTTGTCCAAATTATTAAAAAACTCACAGATACGACACCAATTCCCCCAGTTATAAAATTTACTGATACATCACTAATTCTCCCAGTTATAAAAACTCACGTATACGACATTAATTCCTCCAGTCATAAAATCTCACAGAAACGATGTTAATTTCCCTAGTTATAAAAATTAAAAACTCACATACAGATGTAAAAATTCATAGGCACGACATTAATTCATCCAGTTATAAAATGAATTTTCCGAAGTTATGAAACTTACCGTCACAATAATAATTTTTTTAATTATAAAATTCATAGATATAAGATAAATCTCATAGACAAATGAAAAAGACTCGTAGATGCACAAATGAATAAAATGCCAATAGGCAGTTAAAAAGTCACATATAATTAGATAAATTTTAAATCACTTAGTTTCAATCTCACAAATATATATATAAATTTCACAGATACAAAGTTAAATTTCACGTCTCAGTGTACATAAAGAATCTCATAATATTAAACATTACTAATACAAACTTAAAAATGGGAAGGAAATGAATTTTTTTTTTATACGCTTTCTCTTTTAAAGAATGCCATCCACATCATTTTAAATCCACGTAAGTGCTTCATCACCAAACACGAGGGATAACCGGATAAGTCCATAATTATCCACATTTCAAGGGTGGGATCCGTGGATCCAAAAATATTTTGTACTTAGGAAATGTGAAGAAACAAAATACTAGTACTATAAAACACAAAAAACAAAATCGACGAAAAAAAAAAAAAAAAATTGATCATCCACCAAAGCTACCGACTATCGCTCCAGTTCGTCACCATCGATTCGCCTTCCAATTCTTCTTCTCCAATCTCCACTCTTCACTGACAATCTTAATTCTTAAACCCTTGCCAATTCGTTCTCTTCCTCATCCACTCTGATTTCACCTCCATAAACCAAAAGCCCGATCAAACAGTACACGCAATCAACCAAACGAGTTTCCACATCGATCATATCAAAAAACTGCAGCAATATTTTATACAGGGTTTCGTGATTGATACGAAACCCGAATTCTACATCCAATGCGCATGGGAGATTGCGCTGGAAATGACTTCAGGTTTTACTCTCTCTAATCACCTTGCTGAGCCGCGATCTGCCGTTGCCGAAACGTAGACTGTAAGCATTCGCCATTTCGTGTGTTTTTTAGTTTAAGATTTTCGATTCATGTTGTTTTGTGAGCTCATTTACTAATATGCGAGTATTGATTACTAATGATTGGAGATTGATTCGTGGTTGTAAACTTGCAATGTTGTTGAATTCGTTTACCTGATGTAGTTGTACTTGAGCTGCAGGTGTTTAGTGTAGAGTATGAGATCGAAAGTGAAATGGGCGGCGCTCGGAGGATTAGTGTTGTCGTTCCTTTCGATATCCGTGCATTTGTTCCTTGCCAAGTCTAGTGCGAGTCTAGCTCAGTACAGGGCTGCCACAGCATTTACGGAAGATTTGAGTTATCTAGACAGTGCTGGAAGAAAAGTAAGGGAGATACTTAGATGCAAGAGGATAGTGATTTACTGTATTTGGTGTTCTATGTGAGATTTGTTTTTATTTTCTAAGTTTGGATGCATTTTGTGGATGTTGGTGAAGGGTCCAGGACATAGAAGGTTGTGGGGAGTGGTGAAGTCCTTGGAGCCGATAAAACCTTATTCGAAGCCGAGGAACACATGGCATCCTGGTAATTTGACTGATTTATGAAAACAGGAGTTGCATATGCTCTGAACTTGTGATTCTGTCCTGATTGATGTCTTAATAGATTATTATTATTATGATGCTGCTTGCTTGCTTACTTCTGTTCAATAGTTCTACAACCCCCCTGCATTCTATCTAGAACTCCTATTGGTTTGTGATTACGAATTTCTTATTATGCTTAGAATCTATGAGTTAACATTGTGTATATGGATCCGGTTTTATGATAGTCATGTCGTTAAGCTCAGCAAATGTACATAGAATCCAGTGTACCTTACCTCCTCTCCACAACATTCCACGCCCTATGCTCGACCTTTTGTTTTATCTTTTTATTATATTTATTTACTCGAAGACATCTTGATGTATGGAATTGTGCGAGACTGAAGAAACATATTATTGGATGTCTAATAGTATTACATGAACTGGATATGTAGATAGAAATTATATATGATGTCTATGTAAGAATTGGGAAACCTGTGACAACTGGCTGAGGATCTCTCATTTGACATGTAATATAAGGTGATATATTGGTATAATTCTAGATAGCAATATTGTGGAACTCATTGCTGTTCATATACCTGGGGTTAATCTATCTCTGAAAGTCAATGATATTTCTCATCCATTTTTGAACTAATCAACGTCTTGTTTCAGTTTCTAATGTGAAGAATAATGGTTTCGTTTATGCTAAAGTCAATGGTGGCTTTGAGAACATCAGGACTTCGGTATAGTTACTTCTCCCTTGGTGTTTCTGTTTTCCCTTTTGACCAACACGAAGCTTCTAATGGGTTTTGATTTTTATAGATATCCGATCTAGTTGCAGTAGCAAGGCTTCTAAATGCTACACTTGTTATACCTGAGATTCAAGAAAGTACCCAATCGAAGGGCATCAGGTCAGCTTTAGAAGTAGTTGATAACTACTCACAGATCATAGGAACCCTAGGTACTAACTTGACTAATTGCATTGCAGTTCCAAATTCAGGAGCTTTTCGTATATTTACAATGAGGATCAGTTCATTACAGCTCTAGCCAGTGATGTGATCATTGTTAAAGACCTACCTTCAAACTTGAAAGAGGGCAGAAAACGGAAAGAGTATCCAATTTTCAAACCCAAAGGCTCTTCTTCTCCAAAGTTCTATATGCAGGAAGTTCTGCCAAAACTGAAGAAGGCAAAGGTCATTGGGTTAATAATTGCTGATGGAGGATGTCTACAGGTCCATTATATCTCTCTCTTCATATCACATTTCTACTCGATGGATGGTGTCATAGCCATATCTTTAGCAATCTATGAGTATGTTTTCTGTGTGGAGTCTGTTTAGTCTTTCATTATTTGATTGCAGAAATCAGTTTGGTGAGCTAACCCTAAACAGGAAATAGATAAGGTAAAGTACTTAGCCATGAAAATCATACAGGAAATGTACAAATGAGACAAATATTCAAATACAGCATCTCAAATAATCATGAGGCTTACCTGCATTGCTGGAATACTGTGCCATTCCATTACATGCCAGAAGTCCTGTGCTAGGGATGCTTCAGCATGCAAGGATACAGGGATAAATATCAATAGATGATTTGATGGTGTAATGAGGGAGATAATCACATAGTCATGAGATACAATTTTATAACCTTTATGTGCTTAATTTTGGACTTCTTTTAATGGTTACTCAATTACACATATTCTTGTTTACCAATTAGCTGAGCATTTACAATAAAAACTGGGTGCATATTGTAAGTGAAACCAAATAAAATCAGCTTAGAAGTGAATATGGGAGTATATATGGAAAGGACTGCAATTCTATCATTAACCTGGCAAAAAGAATCCAGAAAAGCTGTTTTATTAGAGAGAAGCAAAAATAATCAGCTCAAATGAGCATTTAGAACAGCTTTTTATCTGCTTATCCTTTTGAGGACATATGTATGTCTATGCGTCGGTTGTTGTACCATTATTCTTTGTTAATTGACTCTTATATCATTTTTGTGTAAACAGTCTGGCCTACCATCAAGCTTGGTTGAGTACCAAAGGCTGAGATGCCGAGTTGCATTTCATGCACTTCATTTCCGTACAGAAATTAGTGAAGTTGCGAAACGAATGGTAGAAAGGTCAGTATTCTGACTGACCCATGGGATTCTGTCTTTGTTTATCATTTGGTGATGCGCTGCAGCCAATGCAAATATTCCAGTAGCTTACACCTCGTCCTTGAGGAACTTTAGAGGCTATAGCTTTTATTTTATACTTTGTTCTAGAGACCTATGAGATTGGCTCATTATTGTGGTTTTCCACATCCTGCAGGGCATCTTCAGCACTTCAGCTACTATATTAAATATCAATAGGCACTTATTATGGTTTTGTTATTGGTATTTACAAATCGTGTAGGTGATGTACTCATTTTCTTTGTTTCTTATTCCACAGGCTCCGAGATTCTGGTCAACCGTATCTTGCTTATCATCCTGGATTGAAGAGGGACTCCCTTGCATATCATGGCTGTGGTGAACTTTTTCAGGTTACCATGTTTATTTCCTTGAGTTACTATTTTTATTAACTGCATGGCTCTTACAGTATGATTCTGAAGTTTAAGTGATTGATGCCAGTGACAGCCATTGAGTTGGAATTTTTTTAGCAACTTTTATCATTTTTGCGAAATATTCATTGATATTCTTGTTTACGAAATGAATTAATTTGTCTGCAGCAGCTTGTTTTAGAAGTTTATGAGAAACCTAGTCTAATATACTATAAGTTACCATGCTAGTGTCATGCTTATGAATTTCTCAACATGCTGACCATGGTATTGTTTAGAACATCAAGGATATTTTAATCATTACCTTGTGGCCATTCATATCCTTGAAACATCTGCCATGTTAAAGTCAAAATTATAGGGAAGCTTTACATGTTCTAGTCCTGGGGAAATGGATGATTTGGCTTTTAGTGCAAGGATGAGTAGCATTTGGAATTTCAGAAAATGTAACAGTGTAAACTGTTCACAGATTGTTATTTTCAAACGTTGTGATGGTGAAAAATATTGCTGCTGATAAATGAAAACAACCCACCTGCTCGTTTTCTTTTATCTTATTATAATTTATACATTTAACTGTGGTGTCCACAGTCGTAGTATGCCATATCTTGGTTCCCTGACATAAATTCCATTTTGTAGGATATACACACCGAGCTTATACAATACCGCCGAGGACAGATGATCAAGAAAGGTATAATAAATGGGGAACTAACAGTCGATTCATATGCTCGAAAAAGAAATGGTACATGCCCACTAATGCCAGAAGAGGTACACCTGCACACATGTTGCTCACTTGATATTCAGTAATTTTTATTTGATCTGTTGGTTGTTCTAGCTGAGATCTCATTAAGCTTAGCTGCCTTTAGTTGGGACACCTCTGCTCAGTTGTTACTGCTTACTTCTTCTGCTTGCGCTATCCGATTACAGTAATTTTATTCTAAATCCTCCACATTTTGTGCCACAACCTATTATCGGGCTAACATGGTGGTGGTAAATAGTGCCAAGGCTTAGAAAAAGGGTTACTGAGTATGCAACTTGAGTGTAACGCTATTGGAAGATATCTCATGTTACCAAATCCTGACCTTATTGATTACATTGGGGATAATTTTGGATTACTCGTATTCAA
This sequence comes from Plantago elongata, assembly GCA_036897095.1. NCBI lineage: Eukaryota > Viridiplantae > Streptophyta > Magnoliopsida > Lamiales > Plantaginaceae > Plantago > Plantago elongata. Next base: position 7,263 of record JAYMSP010000367.1, on the reverse strand, counting down.
TTTGTCCCTTTTCTGATGTAGTTGGAAAGAAAAAAAACCTGTCACCTTGTTTGCTGTGAAAGTAGTTCCATGTACTGCAATCATGACATTTCAATGTCTGATCCATTTCTTTTGTTCAAAGAAATTCTAATTTTGTATATATTCTCGAGGCTAGTTTTACTCTCTAATGCTTACCCTCATCCATGGTAATGATCTCTCTCAGTATTTCCCTATATCTCTCCACTATCACGTCCGGTCTAGATGGTTGTTAGCATCTGAAGAAATAATGCCCCTACTTGTATCTCCCATGGTTGCTTAGAGTGTTTGACCTTGCTGTAGAGTTTCTTTATTCTTCCTTCTCCTGTTTGAACTGGAATATGTAATAGGCTCAAATTTTAATTTGTGATGACCTGATATTCTGGCATCTTTCGTCATTGTTCTATAATCGCTCATAGATTGTCTATTGTTGGAATCCGGAAAGAGCAAGTTTGATTTAAGGGTGAAGTATGGTCTGTTTGAGTAAATTTACCTTTTGGTTCATATAACGATTGCTACATTTGTTCTGATCTCTAATATAGCTATTATGTGAATCATGCCTTATTTGTTGTTAAAATTTTAGGTTGGACTTCTACTCCGTGCTTTTGGTTACCCTCCTAGAACAAGAATCTACTTGGCTGGCTCTGAAACTTTTGGTGGTCAAAGGGTTCTGATTCCTTTACATGCCATGTATGCGAATGCAGTGGATCGTACTTCTTTGTGTGACAAAGAAGAGATTGACAGTTTGATTGGTCCAGAAATCCCATTTCCTGCAGATGTGATCGAGTCCCTACCTGCAAAGAGCATAAGACAAGAAAAGGAAGAGTGGGACAAGGCTGGCCCTCGTCCTAGGCCTCTTCCTCCTCCTCCTGACCGACCTGTTTATCGCCATGAGAAAGAAGGCTGGTATGGATGGATTGCTGAAAAAGTATCAGAACCTGACCCTTCACCAAATGAGTTGCGGGAGCAAGCACACCGTTTGATATGGGATGCTATCGATTATATCGTCTCTGTGGAAGCTGATGTGTTTATTCCTGGCTTTGACAATGATGGCAGTGGATGGCCAGATTTCTCCAGCTTGGTAATGGGACACCGGTTATACAAAATGCCAACTAGCAGGACATATAGACCTGACAGGTAAAGAATTGAATTGTGAGACTTGGATTACTTTTCTTTACCTCTGATGTTTCTCGCATTACTTTGTTGCTTTAGATGTTCTGTGTACCTTGTGGTCACACATGCACTGATGCACATATCAATGTCCTAGCAGTTAGTTTTAATTATTGAACTCTTCTATAACATTCACTCAAGTTGTACTTAGTTTCTGAATGATTAATCTCGTGCCAAATTTGCTCATCTTGTCCCTTTAGATGCTCGGGACTGTGTTTATGGAGAATCTCAATGTTTATCTGGCTAATCACAGTCCCCTGAAGCCTGGCAGTTACATAAGAACCAATATGCTTTGAATATTTAATGCACCTTTTAGATGTACTTCTGTCACTGTAATACTGTGTGCTAAGTGCACACACAGACACATATCTCCCGTTAAGATTGTACAACACCCCTGACAGTGAAGTAGATGTGCAACTTCTCAATTTTAGTGTTCTTTTTCCTGTTATCATGTTATATATGACAGAGGTAGCTGTAATTATTCCACATATGATTTTCCAGAAGCAGTATTTTCCAGTGATAATTCTTCTATTCATTTATGCAGGAAGTATGTTACCGAACTGTTCAATAGCACCAGCGATCATATTTACCACCCTCCACGCAATTGGACTCTTGCCATTAGAGAGCATCTAAACAGAAGCATGTCAGAAGATGGCATTATGCGAGAATATCACCTGCCAAGACCGAAATCGTTTCTTTCTCACCCTCTACCTGAATGTTCATGTAGAACTGTCAAGAGTGCTGAGATATCACAATTACAGAAGGGGAGTAACCTCCATACTCTGTACAAAAACCAGGATGAGTGCCCTCAAAGTTTTGAGGTTAATCTAAAAGCTGTTGGATCTTTGAAAGAAAGCTCTGTTGATGAGACTGAACCAGAAGATGATGATGTGGGTTTAGGATTGGAATTAGAAGAAAGTAGCCAAATTGACGCAGTCACCTCCACTGAGCAGGATGAGGAAATGGACCCTAATGATTAGAGTTGTTTGTACAGATACACAGCCTGATTGTCTACCGTCCACATGCTTGCTACCAGGATGCATTTCTACCTTTTAATCTTGAATGCGAGGAGAATGGATGTTTTGCCGCAATATATAGCTTATGAAGGCAGCAGTGCACACGGTGCATTGTATTTTTTGTGAGATTGAGTTGCTGGATTATACAGGATTTTCACAGTTCCAATTTTGATACCACTTCACTTTGGAGCTTAGATTAGAGACACATGCTTCTTTTTTGGACATTTGGTTAGTTGAGATACACAGTAGATAGATGAAAGTCACAAACAGTCTCCTCTCCCTTTATGCATCCAAGCACAGTTCACATACAAAACTCAAAGATTCAATGTACAATTCTTTAATTTGTCGAACGAGAACGGGTTTACATTTAAGTGCAGGCTTTTATATTCTTACAGTAAACATATTGATGCAGATGTTCACATTCATCAACAATAAGCTTGGGGCAAAATGAAGTCATTCAAAAAGAGCTCAAAACTGTAACTTTGGTATCAGAATTGAGCAACAATGAGATTCAGTGACATTGTATGACAGCCGGGCTAATTTGCTTTTCCATCTTCAACTAAAAATTTCATTACAATATGCACATCAATAAGATTATTTACAGTGAATCATCTCGGTGTGTGACAGGGAAGATGTTACGTACACAGGATCTACAGTGGAACACAAATGTTTTTTTTTTTTTTTTCAAAGTATAAACTGCAGCCGTATCCCAGCATAACCAGGCAAAGGGCCAGGAGTGATTCTTCACTAGCTACATTGCATGATAGACCTGAAAGCAATAACAGATTAACCTTGGTCATGTACTTTCTAGTTTCTACATTTAAAATGATCATTATTTATGCTTATACATTTCTCCACTGGGGAAGAGAAGGATAATCGAAATTACCTTGATATCTCTGTCAGCTTGTCCAACAAAAAGCTTCCCATCAGTGTAAATGAGAGCTGATATCGGAGAGTTACATGCAATGGACCCAATAGGTGTGATGTCTATTCCATCTGCATCTTCTGATATTTCCTATCAAACAATAAATCCAAATAAATTGACAAAAATGCATCTGCAGGTCTAGCTCTCCTTTTCTGTTAGTCTTTTTGGAAAAAGTGGTGAAGATAACGTAACCATTAGCACAAAACGGAAGGCCACGGAAATGAGGGTAAGTAAAAAAGGAGAGCTGGTTCACCAAAATAAAACATTTGGTCATTTTTCAAATAGAAAGCATTGAACATCTAGTTGTACTGAACTATTTGATCCTTTTTCATACAGATTTAATGTACCTGCACGTTAACTGTTTTATCCCAGCCCCCACTTAAAAGCCATTTCCCCTTCTTGCTGACCGAGAACACAGCACCCTTATGAACCTCTAATGACTTCAAGATAATATCATTATGCCATACCTGAAGACAAGAAATGAAGAAAATAAGACAAGAATCAGTTTTGTTAATAAACGCCAGTTCAAACCACTTGGGAAAAACCAAAAACCAAAAACCAAATAAGAGCTTGCCAGTCCGAATTAAGGCCCTGACAAGGCTCACTAGGTATGAAAAGGATTGAAAGATTGTGCAACTAAACCGTTTTTTTTTCCATGTCTAGTAAATTGAACAAGCTTGTAAAAAAAAGGAGTCTCAGAATAATAAAGGTGATACATTGAACACATTTTGGGGGAAAGAGGCACCAGACCTTTATGCAACCATTCTCTTGACCTGCAACCAGCAAATTATTCTCCACAGAAAGAGACACGATAGAAATAGGTCGGGGATTGCCCTCTCCTAATACTGCTAAAGAACTGTGATCGCTCAGAGACCACAGCCGAACAGTGCCATCCCAGCTTCCACTATAAAGAATGCCATTGCAAATTTCTAGAGCTGACACAACTGATTTATGACCGCTCATCCCACATGAAAGTGTGTAATCCTAGAAGAAAAGGTCAAGAATAAATTTCTAAATAACTGAAGTATAGCTAACAAAGAGAGATTATGTGTTTTACCTTCAATGACCATGCTTTTACTAATGTGTCCCCACTGCCAGTATACAAATAATCAGTTCCAGAAATGGTCATTGCGTGAATGCCACTATACCGCCAATCTTTCTCTTCGTACAACTTTTTAATTGGTACTCCAGTAAAGGGAAAACTCACGTCCCAAATGCAGATAACACCTTCATTATCACCACTGATGCACAATGGTTGTTCTCCATCCACAAAGACAATGGCTGTAATTCTGTGCTCATGACTTTTAAAAGACCCCATGAGACTTAAATCCTGAGATTGATTTGGATTAAATTAAACAATGAATTAGCAAAAAGATCTAGCGTTAAAGCAATAATACAAAATTATAGGAATTCAATACTGAGTGTGTACCTGCAGAGACCATACATTCACGGTCTTATCATATGAGGAGCTGAACAGAAAACCCCCTGAAGAGGAAAAAGGAACAAATGGATTGAAACACCAATCATATAATGAAAACGGAATAACTTTTCGTCCAAAGGGATCAGGGGATGACAGAAGAAACAAGAGATGAAATTCGAGTTGAATTCACCTTTAGTACTACTCGTATCCTCAAACTTTGCAGAACATGTTAATTGTGTGAAAGCAAATTATTCAAAATCCAATAAAGCAGCCCATAACTTATTTTAGACATTATTACAGATCCTGTACCAATCATGTCATTTACCAAATTCACGGACTGTCTGTCCAAATTTATTTCAGATAAGAAGCAATTTGCCACTGGGTAAATATGAAAATTTTAGTTTATGTGCATTTCCAGAAGAAGCATCCGAAAATCATACTCCTATTTATCTATCCATCAAAATGAAAAACAAAAAGGTACCACACGTCCACACCACACCAACAGCAAACAAAAGGCCAATGATAAATTCTATGCCAAAAGAAAACTAAAGAGTATTGCAATAGGTTGCGGAAATGAAATGAATACAAACCATTTGTATGAGAAGGCAAGTTGGTTACCTCCAGTAGCCAACCCTGTCACGAAATTAGCATGACCTTTCAATTCCACGCATCTCACGTTACCCCTGGAGACCCCCTCAATAACGTCCCCATCAGCCATACCATTAGCATCTTTGCTTGGTACACTATCCAGATGCTCATTTTTGGATTCCTTAACCGTGGGAAACAGCTCTCCTAGTACCACACGCTGGTCTGAGTTCTTCTTAGCTTCCTGATAGGAACTGACCCCAATGTCAAATTGTGGTTGGACAACCAACTCCCTGAGGCACTTCCATATCTCAGTTATACATGGTCGGTTTACAGGATCATACTCCAGACATCTGCACAGAATGTCGTTAAGAGAAACATATTCCTTCCCTAGTTTATCTCCCAACAGACATACAATCCCTTCCAACCAATCCGTGTAAAAATCACAGCAAAAATGCCCCTTCTCATCAATTTTAGCATTACAAAGATATTGCATTAAAGCATACGCTGCTTCTCCAATCGAGCTTCCAACTATTAACCAAACAAAGAGAAATCCCAATGACCACACATCCGAAGAAGAAGTTACTTCATAACTCAATCCTTCCCTATCCAATTCGAAACCTGCCTCATACACGACCTGTAAAAGTACCTCAGGGCTAATAAATGTCAAGTACTCATCCGACACGTCATTCTCCAAACATTCTTCCAAACCTCCACGAATCCTGTTCAATCCCACATCAATTCTCCTTCTCATGTCAAAAACCTCGCACACATCAACATAAACCCGACCATACCTATTCAAACTAAAACAACCACTGTCCAAGAAACCAAAAACCATCCCTTGTGAATGCAAGCTCCCAACGACTTCACACATACCCATCGCAACCATTGCCAATCCCCTTATTTCATCATCACTCACACATTTCACCTCATCCTCCTTCCTCCTCACCACACACTTCACCAGGCTCGGCAAATCAAACTTTTCACAAACCATATAAACACACATATCCTTCTCGTCGCACCAAAACCCGTAAACCTTTCCCACATTACAAGCTCTAGGAAATGCATTCAACACAAACTCCAGATCACTCAACTTCTTCTCCCCAATCCCATGTAAAACACTCACAATTCTCGACACATAACTACACTTAAAAAACCTCTCACGCTCAATAAAAAACCCAACTTTAACAAGACTCACACTTTCACCATCCATCAAACCACAACAACCCAGCTCATTTCCAATCAAGATCGAATCTTTACCCAAAACCCACCTTTTCCACTTACAATAAAACTCATAAGACCAAGAATTCGGAACAATAGACAGCGGAACCAGCTGATTCTTCTCACTTTCCGATGACGGCAAGGAAATTACTTTCTTTTCCTTGGTGGGGTTTTTCTGGGGTATGGATGAGTAGTGAAGAAGGTCGATGTTCTTGGGGAGGTTGGAGGGCTGGTTTGGGAATTTCACAAGGACTGTGCAAACGGTGCATCGGACTGTTTTAGGGTAGGGGTTTGGGAGGTGGTTGAGGCAGGTCTCGCAGGTGGTGTGGCCACAGGGGAGGACACGTGGGATGGCGGAAACAGTGTCGTATGGCTGCAGACACACCGGACACTCCGGTGGCTCAGCCTCTTCCATGGTGGTGTTTGGTGTCAGCTGACTGAAATTCTTATGATTTGTTGCATCTGGTGATGGGTAAATTGCACAATTGGTGCTTTAGAAGTTTTTATTTGCAAACCAGGTCACCGGAGCACTTTATCTATCTTCTATATGATAAAATTGATAAAATTGATGGTGTAATTCAAAGAAAAATTATGTCACGTAAGTAAAAATTGAGGTGGCATTTTGAGGCTAAACATAATTAATTTATTAATTACACTATTTTCATGAAAAAACTTACCATTTTAAATTTTAATTCTCAACAAGTTTGTTAATTAATCAGTCTAACAGAATTATATTTTCACAAAATATATTCAAATTAATTAGGAAGTCTCCACATTTTTTAAACCATACGAATAATGTGTATAATTTGAAGGAGATAATTCTACTCGAACCGGATCCATATATTCGTAACAAGACTCGGCTAAACATTTTATGCTTAAATAAGTAAACAATATAAGTTTCTTTTTGGGGG
>JAYMSP010000366.1:0-55797 GCA_036897095.1 Plantago elongata | reverse complement strand
ATTACTAGATAAACTAGACGTTAGCCTTGCACAATTAAATAACCTAAAAGGTACACTTATCTTTCCCTTTGTTGTAATGAAGTACTTTACTAGAGAGTTATCCTTTTAACGAAGAAGTAATTAAAGAAAAGATATCTTAAGTAGTTACTCTCTAATCAAGAAAATAAATTAAGTAAAGGTATAAGAACTATGAGTATGCATTCTTGTACCTTAAGTCTTGATATAATTTAAGTACTCTTATAAGAGAACATGGTAACTTATAACCAATAAATAAAGGTGCTAGGGTATTTTCTCCAAGCAATACTTTATAAATAATGTTAACGAAAGTGCAGCTATCTCCCTTGCTTTATGACTTATTGAGCAATTAATTACTGCATATTTATAACCTAATTATTTTAGTAATATATGCAACTAGAAGTATACTCTCTTATAGTAGTTAGCTTGGTAAGTCCTAATCCTTTTTAGAGAATATTAGAGTACTTTTATTTTATAATATGTATTAAATATAGTTATAAAATCTAAATTATTAAGTAAGTAAACAAGTATTCTTAAGGGAAGTGATTATTACTTTATTTAAACACTTATGACTGAAAGAGTTATCTAGGAGTCTCTTCTTTAAATTAAAATTAGTTTTACACGCGTAAAGCTAGAGGTGTCTTCACTCTCTATACATTCTATACTTATAATTACTATTTAAAATAGCTATGACTTAAAACTAAAAAAACTAAGAAATGCTAATAGTTAAATATTATCTATCTTTTATAAAAAATATTGGGCGCTGGTAATTGTTTCCTCTATAGCATAACTTATTTTTATTATAACTAAGCGTATGTGAGTATTTTCCCTTCTAAGATAAGATATAAGTGCCCTAATTATGGAGCTTATTAAAAATATATATATATTTATAGCACGTAGTTAAACCAATTATTTCTTTATGCTTAATATAGGACAAATCCTTAGTAAAATATGCTCATAGGAAATTTAGCCCTTCAGCAGAAGTGAGTAAACACGCTCTTATTAAGTAAAGATGTATTATAGATATCTTTACATACTTTAGAATAGAGTTTTTAGTTACTTAGTAAACCCCCTTCTAATTTAAAAATGTTAGAGGGAAATAGCCCTAAACTTAACTTTCCATAGCTTAATAAATATACGTAAACTAAGGGAAGAGTACTAATTTAATATATAGTTTATAATAAGTATAAAACTTTGCTTACATAATTTAATTCTTCAAGTTATAAAGTATATAAAAGCTTACTAAGTCTTAATATTTTAAGAGTAATAAGGAGAAACCTATGTCCTAGGAGTAATTCCCCAACTATTAAGGCGTAGTTATACAACTTTATTTCGTAATAACTCTAGGACTAACACTTGTATACAAGTGTACCTTATTAAACTTAGTAATAGATACTACGACCATTAAATAAGTAATATATGTACCTCTTGTTATATGTAGTGTTTATATAAATAAAGGCATACAAATATAAAGGGAGTGCTTAGTGTTTCATTATATATTATATAAAGGGTTAATTTTATATGAGTAAAGCACACCTTTCTCTATGTTTAGCTATATCTAAAGCATGTATTCCTAAGTGTCAGGTTTACTTAAGTGAACTCCTAGTATAAAAAGTATTTTTTTATAAAACTCTTTATAAGAGTATAAGATTAATAATTACTAAGAGTAAACTCTCTCTAGTAATTATAGTCAAGTAAGAAATGATAGTAAACTCTATAAAGAAAACCTTTCCTTTAAGTCAAGTCCCCTTCTCTCCTTCTCCTGTACTATATTTCATATATAAAGGATTTTTGGTGATAAATATTTTCTAGCTTAGTTAAGTGTCCTTGACTTAGATAAGTAATTTTGCTTGTTCAATTACTAAAAATATACTTTACATAGTAAGCTCTCTAATTTATGTATGAAAGGGTTAAAGAGGAACAAGAATTTTGCGCTCTATCCCTACTCTATAAGATAAGGCTTTGCTAAGGGAACTCCTCCTTGCCTTAAGAAAGAATCAGTTACTAAATTAAAAGTGCTAAAACTATAGTAAGAAACTATCTTAATTAGGTGTAAAAGTACGTTCCTAATTCTCCTAATACATAAATCTCCTAAATACACTTAATTTATTAACTTAATATACAAGTACATAAAGGATAAGAAAAGGTATGAATCCTTTTTTACTATATAATAGAGTGTTATAGGTTAAGAAGGGATTACTCCACCCACGCATCTAATATTAAAGAGTTAGTTATATTTACTTTTTATAACTCTAGGAGACTATTAATAACACATGCTTAAGATAGAACCTTTCCATTTACTAGTAGGAGACTAAAGCTCTTACTTATTCTATAGCACTTAATTATTAAAAGGTATAAACAACCTAAGAGGGAATAAGTAAGAGGGCGCATGCATTCTATTAAAAGTCCAGTACTGGTGAGATACTACTTAAGCTTTATATTATTATACTACAGATTACTACTTATGTATAACTTAACATGTTAAAGAGATAAGTGGCTCACCTCTAGCTTTACGTTCTATTACTACTTAACTACAACATCGTGACTTTATAAGTGCATACAGATATATTATATATAGAATACTCTCTAATGGAAAGTCTTTTTGTACTAGATTTAAATAGAGCACTATTGTCTTATAGTATAAAATATTTATCAATATCGATCCTTCCTTTTCTTTTTTTATAAATAAGTTACTAAGATATCTATGTGCCCCTTATCTTTTAATAACAAAAGCCTTCACTAGTAAGAGGGGCATTATGTATGACATTATATTTTATACCTTCTTTAATAATTGGGTAAACTAATACTCCTCTCTATAGTAAATAATTGTCTAGTAATACTTTAATAGTAATATTGTTATCATACTTAAGAAATAGACCATAAGAGCTAATTAGAGTCTACAATATTTTAGTTAAAGCTATCTGCCTTAAAATAAAAACACTTATATAAGAGAAGCTATGTAATAGCGTAATTAAATCTCTTACATATGAAGTAAAAGGTATAATAAAGTAATTATTTCTTGCTTATAGGACAAGTAAAACAAGGAATAGTACTCACTCTTTAAAATACTAGAGTATAATATGTAGTGTGATCTTACCCTCTTAATTAGAGTATCTTTAAATCTTTACTATAAAAATAAGAAAAAGCCCTTCCCTTAATAATTATATTATAATAGAAAAGTGTCTTGCCGTGTGCCTCTATTCTTCACTAATGACTAGAGTTTATACTACCTTGTCAAGAGAGCTAGGAAAGGGTTATTCTTTATGCCTTAATTATATAGTAATAAGGTTCCACCTAAAATATTTTCAAAGAGGCCTTTAAAGGCGTAATTTTAGTAAATTTTATTCGTATTCTACAGTTTAAGAGATTTAAAAAAAGGCTTGCTGCTAATAGAGTATCCAAATCATAATTATGCTACAGAACTATAGAGTGCTCTTAATCTTAATATAGAAGGAAAAGGTATACTTAACCCTTAATAATTACTTTATATATTCAGAATTATTAAGTGTAAGAGCATTCTCCCTTAAAGCATTAGTGCACTCTCCAGGGTACTTAAAAGAAGCCACATATTTTGTTTTAATATAATTAAATAAGAGGATTGCTTCGAGCTTTCCCATATGTAATAGAGTAAGTAGCTCCTTTCCTAACTCTGTGCTTGATAAGTTTTTTCTTTGTCTAAGCTATTTGCGCTGAAAAGATAGAGAGTTCTTAATTACTAGTAAATACTCAAAAAACACTTTTTCAAGTTTTACACTATATAAAGAATTAATTTTTCTATATAATTATAATATATTAAAGTGCAAGAGGTAGGGTAATCTCTCACTCTTTTATAAAAAAGTATGTAAATAATAGGTAGTATATATATAATTAGGGGCTTATCTCTTTATAAAAAATTTATTAAAGTATAAGTTACAAGAGGCAGCTTCCTTTAAAAATATACTTTATATGTATTTATTACTGAGGTACTTTATTTTTGCAGCATGTACTTTGGCTAATAAGAATACTATTTTTTTTATAATTAACTTAAGAGTTTACAACGTATCCACCCTATACTCTATAAAATGTATCTCTATTATAGCAGCGTAAGTATTTCTTCTTAGTAAATTGAATACTAGGATGTATAATATAATTATACAAAAGCTTCTATACTATATTGTACAATGGGCGAGTACGCTTTTCTTTTACCTAAGATATAAGGAGTAATTACAAATGCATGTTTGGGGGTGCATTAATAAAACCCTTTACACTTAGCTTTCCTAAGAGAGAAGCACCCATATTACTAGTTATAATAGAATAAAAAATTTTATACATATGCTCCTTAAGTCTTAAGTATAGAGTCTTTTAGTAAATTAAATAAAAATATACTGTTCCTTTCTATTTAGCCTTTTTATAAATCTTGCTATTTCTTATAAATATGAAACTGATGAAACTACTAGAGTTCCCTAATAAAATCATATATTTAATATAAAATTAATATTAATTTTATATTAAGTAAAAGGAAAAACTTTCCCTTATAAGGAGTCTCTCCAGGGTATTTATGTAAGGTACTCTCAAGGCGCGTAACTCTTTTTTATATAAAGTAAGAGACTTAAGGTTAGTAAGGTGGAAGAAACTCTTCTAATTTAAGCCCTTCTACCCAGTAAATATTATTTAATATATGTGAAAGTGTATTGATTTACTTACGCAAAAACTATTATATTATTAAGATATAAAGAAGAGTGCTCTAATACGTATTCTAAAATAGGGGGTAACTTAAGCCTAACTAGTAGGGAAATATAATTCTTGTTTTAATAAATAATAACAAGGTAATTATTGAGATATAGAATAGGAAAAAGTCTGTTACATAAAGACAAGTGTATCTTATAGCTAATAATATACGTATTAAGATAAGTCCTTAAATATTCTAGTATAAAGACTTAATAAAGCCTAAATATTTAAGGGTAAGATACTTCTCCTTTCTTATAAACTATGAAAGGAAGGTACCTTCACCCGCTCTTTAGTAAAGGGAAGCTCAATCTATTATAAGTTTACTAAGAGGGACTCTATAAGGTACTGCTCTTTACTAATTGATAGCGCAAGTTACATTACATAAGGTACGCTGTATGTCCTCTTCTATCTTATAAAATAAGAGTAATGTTTAGTGAAGTCAAAACTAATACACGCTTATAATAGGAGTGGTGGTACCTCTACGAAAACTCTTGTAATAAATAATATACCCCTAGAGACTTAGAAAGGTATTCAATAATAAATGGAGCTGCTCTTCTAATTCGCGTAGAATATGAGAGATTTAGCTACTCTCTTTCTTAAGCACTCTTTATTAAGTGATACGTCTTATTTACAAAAGTGTATAATACTTCTTCTTTCATTAAAGTACTTCTTTAGTATAAGTGAAGTATATTCCTTCTTCTTTAAAGGTATTTCTCTTAAGGTGGTAAATATACACTCCTTTAGTAAGTATAGCTTTAGAATAGGTTCTAGGCACTTACCCCAACAAAATAAATAAGAATCTTATAATTTTTCAAGAATAAATGTATTTAAAAAGGAGTACCTCTTGCGTATTTATTAAACTTAGTTATGGATATGCTCGTTGTATTAAAAAGTAATTCATAGAGGTAGGGCATCCTTTAATGGATATCTTAGAATATAATAATTTAGGGGAGTGCTTCCCTTATATACTATTAAAATATAGAGCTATTCCTTAGATTAACTCTTTTAAGTAAAAAGTAACTGTCCCTAATTTTAATAAAGTAAAACTCTTTAGTAGGATACATTATGTTAAGGATATATTCTCGTAGTCAAGTATTTATATAACTTATATACTAGTGTTTGCTAGGGAGGATACATATTATATAAAAAGAGGAGGGGCATACTTATTTTTAATCTTTCTAGGCCTATATTTTAAGAGGAGAGAGCATATTTGATAATTACGCACGCTTTAGTAATACTAGTAAGTGCCTCTTTCTATATAAATACATATGAATATTACTTCTTAAACATAAAAAATTCACAATTTATTTATAAATAAATTACTAAGGGAGTAGGAAGGTGTCCTTTCTGGCGAGTATACTTTCCTAATGAATAAAAAAGAAAGCAGACAGTCTTCCTTAAACTATCTATATAAGATGTACTTGATCAAGGTAAAAGTAAATAGCTTCTTTCTTAACCCTTAAGTAACTAAAGACTATCTATAGCTTAGAGGTAAGGATTAAAGCAGCCTTCCTTACTATGCATAAAGGGGTTTTAATAGATCAAGGTTCTGCCCTAGTTTAAGTGCCTAAGGATTCTATAGTTACAAAAGGCTTCACTAGTTAAATATCTCTAGTATGCAGTCTTATTATTAGTTCATTATAAAATGACTCATTTATTTTATACTATAGCTAAGAAACTCTATGTGGACTATATCATTGCCCCTTGTAAAGATGTCTACTTAAGCTTATGCTTCTCTAAAGAAGTAAATAGATCATTTATAAATATAAAGCATAGTTAAGAAAGAGAATATATGTGTCTTCTTTATATAGTACTTGATTGAAAGATAGAAATAGAAAGAGCTATATTATACCTAAGGTATCCTCTAATAAAACTCTAATATAATAAGATACTCAAGATAGAGGTGCAATGAACACCTTTTATATGATATAAAACTATATAAAAGTGTACTTAGAAGAGCTTACACAATAATACTCTAATATTATAAAGATTGCTTAAAATATAAAGAGGGCACCCTTTAAGGTACTAGAATAGTATGCATGAATCCTATATTTAATTAGTCTAGAGAGTCCCATGGTAACTCTAGTTTTATAATTTATTACTAGAAGAGAGTACTATATCTTACCCCGGCCCCCTTACGGGTCTTCTTTACTTAAGTATTCCCTTTATAACTCAGTGTATTTATATTATAAATTAAAGCATAAGTATGAGCTCTTCTTTAACTAGCTTACCAGTTAAGGATAAACACGGGTATATTACCACACATTTTAATAAAAGGATTTACTTTGAATACTTTCCTTAATAATAAAATAGTTTCATAAAAACTAAAGAAGCCCTCATAAGGTAAGCGTAGTCATAGCCTTGTAATATAATTGTATTAAGGCAACTCACTCTTACTAGGTTTCATAAAGATACTACAGCTCTACCTAGGCATGAAGAGATTCTAAATAATTTTAGAGGGTAAAGCTCTCTATAAACAAAGCACCTTTTTCCTTAATCAATGAATAAATGTACTACTCAGTGGAAGATTTTCATAAAGAAGGGATAAATACTAGTGATTGCCCCTGCACTTTAATTAGTCATAAGAAATACAGCTTAATACTTATGTAATTGCTTGGGCAAGTCTCCTCTAAAATTATTATTTAGATATTAGATAAAAGTAAAGCCTTCTATAATGACTTTTCTCTTGACTAACTCTTTTTTTTTAGAATATATTTCCTATAGAACGCTCTAACTAAGGTATTACTCAATTATATAACCTTAAGAAGAGATCTGCTGGCTGCCTAAGTATAGCTATGAATACTTAGTCTTAAAAATATTTGCTAGGGTGTATCCTATTATTTTATAAATAGAATAATTAAGTCTTACTCATTCTATATAAGTGTCATTTATCAAATATTTTAAAGTAACTCTAAGTTAAGTATCCTCAACCAGTATTCCTAGTGATAATAAGTGTAAGGGGCACAGATATTCTCGTACACTAAGTGAAGGGTATCTCTTACCGCTTAAGTTTGTGTTTTTACTAGACAAGAAGTGACTAGACTCTCTTTGCATACTCGTTCCTAGATATTTGAGCTCCTTTGTACAAGCTCCCTTTTCTTGAGTTATTAAGAGCATATTGAGCCAGGGCCCCTGTGCATACATAGAGAAATTATATCTTATATGTAAGAGAGTACTTCTTTCACCCTCCTACCATAGGTTTTACTTAAAAGAGTTTTATATTATTATAGATTTATCAAGAGCTTAGTTATAAAAGTAAAATAAATATACTACTATAGTGCGTCGTTAAGAGAAGCTTACCTTAATCAGAAATCTTACTAGAAAGATTATTCTTCGCTTTAGTACCCTATACTACAAGATATAAGCTAATGTACTCTTTCTTATTATATATTTTATTATGTATAAGAGGCTTATAGATAATCTTTGATTTTATAAGCGTAATTCATAGTAATAGGTGTAGAATACTTGTTGCTATCCCTAAGCAAGCTAATTTAGTATCCTCTCTTATATAGTACAGGATTCTATAAATAAGGGCTTATTCCTAGTATACCTATATCTCTTAAAATATTAAATTTAAGTATTTGGATAAAACGAAGAAAAGAGGTTACAAACTAGCTTTTATATAGGCAAGGGATTATTCTAATATTATATATTAGAATAGGCTATACTTAATGCTTCTGTTTAAATTAATTTCAAATTAATAAGGTACGAACCTAAAGGAGGTCTATTAATACTCTATAGCAATGCACTCTTTCTTTAACAAATATTGAGCATTTAATCCTGTCTAATACAAAGAGGAGACATAATCATAATCTTCAAGTCATAATAGTATTTTATCTTAGCATACCAAAGAAATAACTAGTAATACATTAACACGTGCTTGAGCTCTATCTTATACTATCTTTTATACTAGTCCTCTTCCTAATTTTAGATTTTATAAAAAACTTACACTTGTAAAAATGTAAGGCTGATTCTTTAAGTGATACTAATTGAATGCTTTTTTAGTACTTAAAGGCCTATAACTTACATAAAACCTATGTATTTAAATATCTTCTAAAAAAAGGAGCAAAGAAAAAGTCTTCCTTCTATTTCTTTATATCTTACTTTATGAAAAAAGGTAGTACACCTCTATGTTCTATTATGTTTAATATTTAATTAAATACTCTAGCTAAGTCTTTAACATACACAATTTCTTAATACACTCTAAATAAAGATAGAAAAGGTAGAGAAGAAAGCACTTTAAGTATATTCCCAAAAATTGAGCGCTCTTTTAAATTATCCTATAGATAATATGGAGTTATCTTATAAGAAGTACATGACCTCCTTAAAGAGTTAGATATTTCAGAGCACAGTAACTCTTTCATAAAATAAAATGTTGTAACGCTATCTTGTAGCTCCCCTATAAAAGGGGCTGGTCTAGCATACGCTTAGTGCACTTAGAAAGTCAAAGGTTAAAATTTTTGTACTTAAGTAATAGTAGAAATTTCATTAATAATATAGGATAGTATAAAAATCTTCTTTCTTATATGGCTTTATAGAGAGGCCTTTATTATAATAAAGTGTTTTGTTATATAAAATTTTAGTTTCTTATTTTCCTTAATAATATTTTTCATATTTTATAAGTGAAAAAGTAAATTCTTTTCACACTATAGAGGAAGAAAGACACTTATAATAACTTTTAAGTTACATAAAAAAATAGAAATAGTTATATCTTAATTAACTAATCCTGTAATACATGAGTAAGCTAGTAGTATAACCTCTTTTTATCTTATACTTTTTTAATAATTAAGACAACTGAATAATTTATTTATACTAAGTGAGTTCCTTCATAAATATAAGACTTAATAGGTTCGCCCTTTCTTTTCTTATATTAAATTTATAGCCTTGAGTGCTTCATAACATTATAATATTAAGCGTCTCTACTTTAATTTAAAATTTAGGGTATACTTAATTATTAATAATATCTGTACTATAAAAAAAAATAGCCTACTTGGGAGCTTTCTATACAGCTAGGGAGTACTAACTATTATTAAGTGATCTAGTAAATCTCTGTGACTCTATTTTTTAGGTAAGGAAGAGTATTACATAACTATTCTATATACGAAGAGCCTTGAACAAGAGATTAGATTCATATTACTTTGTTAATAATTAAGTCTTTCACATACAATTTCTTATCTAAGCACTATTTTATACTATATTTTAATTAAGATCTACTATAGTATTTATAGAGTATTACTAACTAAGAAAAAATTTTATAACTTTATGTATGAGATTTGTTAGTTAGGTATACTAGAGCAGTTTAGTACTTTCACCCAGTATTTATCTATTCATGTGCCTTAATGATAGGCCTGTTATAGAAGGAAAGGTATACTTGTTTGCTATAGTTTTATACTCTTAGTTTATTAATATTTAAAGATCAAGAGTACATTATTCTAGTACTTAAATGAAATACTTAAAGAGTTCCTGCTCTAGAGTCTAGAGAGTATAATACCTTCTGTAACACTTTGTATAAAGAGATAGTATTGACTTAAAAGTATTTATGAAGTGATAATATTCTTGGGCACCCCCATGAAATAACTAAATATTGTAAAGATAAGAGAGACTTTCTTCTTTATTAAGTACTTACAAATAGATGAATACTCTATTACAATATAAACTACAGGAAGCTGGGAGTACACTTTCCCTCTTTTTTGATCATTGCGCCAACTCTATAATTATATGTTATAAGTGTTTCTAAACTTTATACTTTGATAGATAATCTCTTTACACTTGGCTCTTTTATTAAAATAATGAAAAGTTAAATAATACTTAAAACTAGTACACAAAATTATAAAGTGCTCAAAACCGATGAAAAGGCTTTTATAGTATAGAATCTTCGTAGATTCTATATTTTCCAGTTATATTAAAAAAAGCAATCTTATGTCCATAAAATGTTAATCTATTTATTCCTAACCTTATTTGAATAGAATACCTTATCATAGTTACTATAGGGAGATATTACTTATTAGTTACTTAAACGTTATTCTTCAGTATAGAGAGTTCTACACATTTAGATATACATTTTCTATTTATACTTTAGTGAAATTCTTACTAGTAAAAAAATATATATATAAAGTAGTTTCTAGGAGTCTTTTATAAATGGTATGCTTCTTTATACAAATATTTTAATATCTATGTAGCGAAGGGGCTCGTGTATATTTACTTAAAAAGTCTTTTAGAAAAGACTCAAGTAGATAAAGGAAGGGTGTACTCCTAACATAAAATATTTTGTGGATAATACTGGCAATTATAGGTTAAATTAAAATAAGGTAACTCACTCTTGTACTATATAAAGGGAAAAATGATAATACTCTAAGGCAAAAGTATTATGCTTAAGTATACTATACTTCTAGAGACTCTATTAGTAACTTCTTTGTGCATGTATTTAAACTCTATGTGTTCTTAAAGTAAGGGAAGAATATCTTAGTGTTGTGTTATTTCTTTATTTTAATAATGAATTGTACTTTATCATATTCTCTTAAGTAAGCCACTCTCACCACTATAAATTTATAATAAAGTTATTTTAAGTAAACCTATGCTTATAAGAAAAGATAGTACTCACCTCATAAATGAAGAAGATATCATGAATTATAGAAGGCTAGTATACAGTATACTTACTATTAGATTAATAAGTAATGAATAGCTCCTCTTCAAGGAAAGGAATAGTATATAAATATTTCATATAGAAATATACTTGTCTCTAGTTAATTGTTTGACTAAAGGAGAAGCACTGTGCACATTCTTTAAGTACTCTCATATGCTCAAAGAATATATCACTTCTTCTCTTATAGGGCATTAGTTCGTTCTTCAAAGTAAAACTATATCTTATTTATAAATAAAGTAATCAAATATATTTTAAGGCTCCAATTCTATATGTTTTAGGAAAGATTACCCTAAGTTACTTAATAAATATTAAGCAAGGGTATGAGTTATATATTTTTTTTAAGTAGAGACCTTATCTAGTATAAGAAACGTATATATATTATTTTTAAAGAGCTCCTTATAAACTAAAAAAAATAACTTAAGGGTTTAATAAAGGGTGCTAATGCATAATTAAGAAATTCTATTTAATAATATACTATGATTTCTTAATGAAAATGAAGGAGGTAGAATGAAGAAGAAGTGCACATCCATTATAAGTCATTATTCATAAAGAAGCAACTTTTTTTATGACTTAATTAAGTAAGCACGAGTACTTAATGTATCGAGTCTCCTATTATATTGCTTAAGTTAGTATATAAAGAGTAATTCTCTATACTTACACGCTCTAAAAAAAATCTAAAAAAAAGAAATTATCTAAGAATTATAGAAGAGCATACATAGTACCTTGCCTTTAATCATTAAGTAAGATATTTAAAAAGCCGAGTATTATAAGTATCTATTATGAAAGCTCCTTATATTATAATAAATATTATTAAAAAAATATTTTAAATCCTAAAGTATTATATTAATTACTTATAAAGAGGATAATACCTAAAGAAAATTATCCTCATTTGAAGCAAACTAAATTTACATTTAATTTATAAAAGAAGTAGAGTTTAAGCACCTTTCACTAGGTACTTTATTAGACAAGAATGCGCTATTATACCTGACTATATTATTACATAAAAGAACCCTCACCCATTAACTAATCCCTCCAATTACCCTGTATTAAATAGAAGAGTTTACTTAAGCTATTATTTAAAGGAGTGTACTCTCCATTAACAAAGAGATATGCTATAGACTATAATGGCAAGTACTCATAGTTACTTTTATACTCATAAAATACATAAAAAAAGGTTCTAGAGATACTAATGAAAGCATATCCTTATTTAACACTAATATTAATTATGCATATTTCTCCCTCTTATACCTTAATAATTGAGCAATCTTAGTAAAAACGTATATTATATTACCGCTCTATTTTTTATAGAATTTATTAAGAAAGCAAAGATCTACTTACTTTTATAAAAGTGAAAAATACTTACGTACTCTAGGAAAGGGAGCCTCAGTATAGTGGACTTTATAAAAAGATAGACTTAATTAAGCATATGTATCACTTAATAGATTTCATAGGGCTTATAGATGAAAGAGTTACTATAATAAAATTATTAGGACAATGTCTACTACTGAAGCAAAGAGAGCTACTTAAAAATTAATTAGACTTTAGTTATGAGTAACTAAGCAATTACTTACTAGAGTACTCCAATAATTTTTTTTATAATAAATAAACATTTATCTTATATAAATAATATTTTATACAGTTACATGTGCCCTTATTTTTTAATTATACTACATTTTTATGTATTTTTTCTAATATATAATTATATAACGCTTAGTTAGTTATCAAAAAGACCCCTCCTTAAGTCATAAGTCTTTGGTGAGCCATTTCTTATGCTCTTAATAATTAAATAAGGGTTGCCCAAGTCTTCCTATAAAGCTCTAAAGTTCCCGAGCAATAAAAGTCTCAAGAATAAACTAATGTTTTAATGTATCAAATGACAAATAACCTTAGTTAAGCCATTAATTAATAATTAATAGGCTTTTCTTTTTTTTACGAAGCAATTATAACGTATATAACGTAGAGTTTACCTAAAAACTATACCTTAAGATCTAGTAGCTTCTAGAGTTTTATATTTAACAAAAAATTAGACTTTGTTTCTAATACTAGAATAAAAGTGTCCTATATCTATACATAGTATTCTATAAAAGAAGCAGAAGAGGTACACCTTAATAACTCCTTAAAATACTAAAGCAAAGATTTAAGTGTACTTATTATATAATATTTAAAGGCCTCTCTTGTCTAGCACGAATAATGATACCTAACAAAGGATATTTATAGTCACAGTATACTTAGCATACTTTTTATTGATCTGGTTAAGATCTTATTTATAGTAGATAGTAGATTTTAATAATGTTACATTCACCTAGTTACGGTACCATATATCTGGGCCAGTGGTGTTTCCATTTTACATGTTAAAGTAAAATTTTAGTAAGACATAAATATAAATTAAGTAATAAGGCATTATCCTATAGCAAAAATTAGGCACAAGGAGTTATTAGTAGCCATTATTTCTTAAGTAATAGGTGTTTAAGTAGAACATCTAATTAATATTAGGTGTCTAAAAAAGTAAAATATAAAGGGTAAAGTAACAAGCCTTCTTTTAGTCCCTATTATTGACATTGACAAAGATTTTCTGCGAAATGGTGGTAAGTATCTAGTCACATACCTTATATTTTTTTAACTTCTTTTAGAAAAGATACCTAGTTAAAAAAATATTTTATAAGGGAAGATAGTATTCACTCTATTATAAACACTATATAAAATATATAAAGTATACAAGGGCTATTATTCCTTATTATTAGGTAAGTAATTAAGTATTTCTTCTTTATATAAACTAGATACATGAAACGCTTTTATCTTACTCCTAGTTATATAATTATGACTTAGTATACTTTAACAATCAAGCTCTTTGAGTACATATTATATATATCTTAAAAGTACTTCATTTATACAGGGCCATTAAATACCATAAAGTATTTTCCCTTACTAAGTAAAGAGTGCCTATCTTATGTTATTTAATCATGAAGAAGCAAGAGTCTAGCTATACCTTCATAATAAGTGCCTTCTATAGAACCATAACTCATAACTTATAGTTTGTCTAAGGGAAGCTTCCTCTCGTATCAGTATACTTTTACTTATAATTATGTAAGCTATATTTCTTTCTACTTATAAAATACTTGTTCTGGAGGTACTACACAAATATAGGGGTGATTCTTACCTTAATAGTCTTTTTATTATAACAAATAACTTAACAATGATATTTAGCTAGTATTTAGTCTTTAATATACCTTAATAATAGAGTTATTCATGTTCTTATGCTCTAGTATATTACTTTAAACTAACGCCAGTCTTTCTTAGTATAAAAGAGTGTAAAAGTTCCCTATGTCTTTATGTAAGAAACCTTTTTATATGACGGAGAGTAACCTTACATTCCCTCTAGTACACTTATTAAATTAAAAACAGGAGTTTCCTTTTGACTTACTTACGTATCTTATATAAAAGATATCCTCTCTATTAGTTTCGTGCAGACTATTAATAAATATAAGTGCATAGATAGGCTTAAGCAAGCATTTGTTGTATCATTTTACAATATAATTTAAGATTAATAATTAAGAGTTACTTATAAATGAGCAGGACTGGGTATTTTATTACTATATTCAACGAATTTATACTTAAATTACTTTATAAAGAATTACTCCCCTGTTATAGGAACGTATCTAGTGTGTATCTCTTATGCTTCTTTCTCTATTTTCTACTCTATTAAAGTAAAGGGGCGCCATTAAATGACTAGTTTACTAGATCTTGATACACTATTTATTAAAATTATTTTTAAATGAAAGGGTAAGTTACTCCACATTACATTACATTTGATAAAGAGGCAGGCTTATAACCTCTTTTTTAACAACAAATATTTAAATATTATAATTAGCTAATAGTAGTTGTGCCCACTTTTCCCTTCTTCTCTATTAGTAATTAAAGTACTTTAAATATCTAGGTATAAATACGCTATTATTTCTAACCCTCTCTACTATAGCTCAAGTAAAACTTTCTAAGAGTACGCAATTAGAGTCAGGAGTTCTTGTATCCTTCTCCTTTTAAAAGGAGGTATGTATACTTGTAATCCTTGATAGGTTTCCAGGGGTAATTTAAGGAACTTTAATTTAAAAGAAATTAAGTAAACAAACTTATCATTATTAAATTCAATACGTTTGAAGAGTAGCAGATTCTACTATAGTAGTACATAATTGTTCATAGCATTTATAAGAGCCCGAATAACTAACTATATAAATAAAGCCAAGGATGGAATACAATTTATTAGATAAAAATAACTATAAGAAAAGTATACCATCAATAATACAAAGTCGTGAGATAGAGCCTATAATAAAAAAACCAAGTATTTAGGGAAAGTCTCGCAATGCATTTCATAGAACTTAAGCTAAACAAGTGATTTGATTAATTAAGTTTTTTAATTTACATTTAATTTTCCTTCTATTGTATTTAATTTTATTTCGATGCTTTATACTAAAAAAAAACGAGTAAACATAAGATACAACAATGCCTATTTTTCTAGCTAAGTTAAACCTACCTGGCGCCTAAATTGTAAGTGTATTCTACCTTTTTGAAGCACTCAGGAGCATTCTCTAGTACTTTTTTCCTTTTTGTGTACGTATATAAAATGATTACTATTACTTTGCAAGATTTGCCCTTGACTTTTCTAATCATGGTATTCCTTCTTATATGTGACATAAGCGTACTCATACTTATTTTATTTTATGGGTATTTTTATGGATTATCCCGTGCATAGAGTTGCCTTTAATACCCTTTATTTGTCTATACATACCTTGTTACCTATTTATATTAAAATTAAAAAAGAATTTTAGGACTTAAGAGAGAGCACGCATTGCAAGTAGAAGGTACAAATATTTATAAGAAAGACAGTAAAAAACTAGGCCCATTCAATACAAGGTAAACTCTTTCTTGTGTAGTGTAGTCTTTTTTAGGAAATTTCTAAGAAGTCAATATTTTATGAGAGAACTTAATGGAGACTGTAGTAATGTAATGCTTGTTTGAATAGTTACTAGTACTATAATAAATAGCATTACTCTGTTATAGTTATGATAGTACATAAGAATTCGTTAACTACATGAAGATAAATTAATATTATGGTATGGTATACAAAGTAGTAGACTCGCTTTTAGCATATAGCATACAAGAAAAGAAAAAGCTAAAAAATATTTTTACTATAAGTTTGTTTTATATCTTTCTTAAAAGATATACTTTGTGTTTTCTGTTAGAAATTGTTAATAAGTAACTAAATTTGTACCCTACGTGGTTTTAGCTAAGCTTAGATGTTTACTTTGAAGAGACTTCATCATACTTAGTATTCTTAATAACTTAATACATGCAAATATAGTAGACAACTACGAAGAAGACTTTCTAACATACCTTTTTTTAAAAAGGACAAGGTTCTTTTTATGTGATCTTTTATTTATATTCCTTACTCTACGAATTTCTTTTAATATACCACCACAACCTTTGTAGTAGTCTATACTATATAGTATACATAAAGATGTAAGCTGTTATACAGAGGAAAGGTTCTAAAAAAAACTTTGTATTAGTCATACGCACGTAAAAAAGTATATACTTCGAGTATATCATTTTTAAATTAAATGACATCTTTTTCTAAGAGTTATGCTTTAACTTCTTTTAAGGGTTAGTAACAGAAAAACATTATATCGGGCATATACCTACAAGATAAAATTGTAACAAAATATAGTATTAGTAATTATAAGTCCAGGACAAATTCTAATGAGATATGGGACTCTTCAAAAGTTATTGGTATGGGCGAGCGTGAAGCTTGAGGTACTCCCTAAATTTAGATAAGCTCTAAGTTAAGAGATAGATTCTAGATAGAGACAAAAGAGTAACAACCTAGAATCATAATATACTATAGGTATACTAGTAAAAGCCTTCTACGAATCTACTAAGAAACAGCATTATACGTACTACTTAGTAATTAATTATACTACTTAATAGAATAGAGATAATTTTCCTATGTCTTTTTATATGCCAGAGTACCTTATAACTATCCTTCTGGCTTAGATCACTTGGCTTTGCTTTAATTATATTTTTATCACTTAGTCTACTGGAGTACTTAAGTATATATACATACCAAATATCAACTATATTGTACTCACAGCATTTTCTTTCAATTCATTTAACCTATAAGAAAGAGTATTGCGAGAAAAATTTGTCTAGACAGAAATTACTTGGGAATTATAAGTTCACTAAGGAGCAAACAAGTATAGTAAGGCTTTTGCCCCAAGAAGGAAATCTAGTTTAAGTAAAGAAGACAAGTGCTTCATGTTATTTTATAAAGATTTAAGATATATAACAAACAAAGCGTATAATCGAAAACGTAGTAGATTATCTACTTTAGTAGGGATTAGCCCCGATAACAAATATGTATAATAAATGAATCTATTAAGTAAAGTACAAATTATACAAGCTTTAAGTAGATGTATCATAAGACACATCCTAAATTTTTAGTAAGCAATTAATCTTCAGTAGTATTTTTCTAAGCTAAGACGCAAACTTCTATACGAATACATAGCTTGTTTCTATTTTTTTTAGACTATAGGTAGATTAGTAAGTTGGCTTCGATTATAATTTACTAATTACTAACACAAGTGCAACTAAAACATCTTGTATACAGCATAGGCTATTTATTACTTTAACTTACATTTTACAATACTTTATTGCCCTACGTAGAAAATTTACTTTATCCTTTTCTTTCCGTATTACAGTATTGCTTCCGCGTATAACTAGAATTTCCCTAGTAATTCCTACCCCCTCATAAGAGTAAGATTAGTAGTAGGATTAGGATTTCAAAAGTATTTGACTTAAACAAGAAGACTCTAATAACATTCTGCGGACAAGCATTCTTCTAAAGAGCTAATCACTAAACTACAAGAACTTTTATAGTTATATAGTTACTAAATTATATTGTTTTCCTGTGTTTGGCTTTTCATAGAGCTTTCATTTCTAGTAATTTTTCTAAACATTATAAACTATTTAAAGAGTAAACCTAATTATTATGTAAATTTTTCTCAATTACCTTAAATTCTTTCTTGTCATAGATAGTAAACTATACAACTTTTAGACTTAAAAGTCATACATAAAATATAAATATAGATTTTTTAATATCCTTATATGTTCTTTTCTTTAAAAATTATCCTTAAGAATTAATTAAACGGAAGAAGAGTTTCCTTCAAATTCCAAAGTCTATTATTTTTTTTACTTTGCCGCAATTGGCTTCTAATATAAACTTATACATAGTAAGACAGAACATATTATATTTTTAATAGTACTACCAACCAAGCCCTAATGAGTATATTTTAGTACTTTTACAACAGATTTCACTAAGTGTATTTGGGGTGTGAACTCCTCTATTAGTTTCTAATTCTACCTAGTGGACTATTACTTAAGTAAGAAATGATTAGGGTTCTTTCCTTAACCTATAGAATTATAACCTATGAAATATAGTTGAGCACTTATTTATTTTGCACGCTTCCCTTATTACTTAATAGCCTTAGTAAACACTTATACTTGTACCTAGAAGTGATTTTGAAGAATACTTAAAGTATAAATGCACAAAGTCAAAGAACTGAGTGAGAAAGTTATTACATACTATTTCGAAGAGGAGGCTAGTACTTTTATTTAAAGAAAGTTATTTAGTATAATTTCGTAAATTATGATAATGTATGTTTGTAGTTTCCACTGTATTTGTAGGAGTCTGCATGCGATTACTTAACTTAAAAATGAGTTATTTCCCAGTATTCTATATCTTCCATAATTAAGAATTAAGGGAAACACTAGAAGAATTATAGAGTATATTATGAGATAGATAAAACTTGCAAGTTATTATGCTCTTTTCTTTAACAACGAAGTAAGAAGAGTTTAATATGTTTCCCGTAGTACCTAATTTAATAGCGCAACAAATAAAAAATAAAGGAGTAAGCATAAAAAAGATAACTCAGAGTAATTGAGTATAAACTAAAATAACATAAACATTAAAGATTTCTGGCGAGCTCCCTTTGTTGTTTCTAGTATTGACTAAGAAAACACTGAAGTTGTTGTGAGTCTTCATTACTTAATATTCGTTAATATATACCTGTAAATATTCTTTCAATGACCATTTTGGCACACGCCAATTTCTTTTCTTAGATTTATTTAATTTATATCTATATTTATATAGTAAGGAATATACCAAGAGGATGTCCCCTTCTCTCTTTGTGAAATATTTATTACTTTTTGAATATATATATATATATATAACCAACGGAGTAATTTTAATGACTTACTAGGAAAAACAATTATAGATCATGCGTGCATAACGTACTTTTTGTTTGTATTCTCTTATAATTTATCGTAAATTAGTATATTCTTCTTTTCTTACTTTATATTGAACTTTATTTTCATAAAATACTACCTGAAATTGATCTATCTCTACTTTTTACTTGCATAACGTGGACTTTATTCCTTTGTGAAAGAGCTAATTCATGGATACGATTTGCAAAACACATCCTTATTGCATGTCAGTTTACTCTTTCAGAGAAAGATAGCTAACTCCAAAGTTACGTAATAGAAGGAGTACTTCTAGTATTTAATAAAAAAAGTAACCGATACTACTATCTTACTTAAAACTCCTTCTAAGTCCTAAATTACTATATACCATGTATATCGGGAGTTCGTATAACCCTTTTTCTATTTAGTCCAATATCCATTTGATGCAAACAATAAATTAACTACATTTTTATAATATTTTATATAGTAAGAACATGATTAAAAATAAGATATAAGGAAAATCCCATACAACATATACATAGAAGGTAATTTGGATAGGGTTGAATTAATAAAATTTGAAGTATATCGGTGTATAAGTAACATATTGACATAGTTTAGAAAAGAACAAAACATACATACATACAAGACACAGGAATATTTCCTTTTCCTTTAGAGTAAGAATATACTATTTTATATCCAATGAGAAGTTCACATGCTCTACTATGCTTACTTAGAGTATATACTATTATGAAACACAGAATTAAGTACTAGCTTGTAGTGCGGAAGAATCCACGATTACAAGTAAAGAATATTACAAATATTTATCGAGTACAACATCAAGGACAGAGCCTTACCTACTTTATGGGGATTAGTACCTCATTTACATGTAAAAAGAATAGAATATAAGCAAGCACAGAAAAAGATGTAGTTTATAGCGACAAAAAGTAGATTGGGGAAAGGACTATATAGTGGGTGTTATCTTTTATTAAATAATTCCATGTCTTGTGTTAATGACTGGAAGGAGAATACTTATTATGTATCCTTTGTTACATGTACTTTGTTCTCGTTTATATCCTAATTTGTCTTCATCACAAAAACCCTATATAACTTCTTCGTGTACTTTTACAAGATATGCCTAAGGAAAAGCTACGTCAAATATTTATTGTATGCTTTCAACAATGCATGTTCTAATGGAACTAGTTAGTATTAACTATGATAGCAAGGTCATCTTCAAATCGGTATTGGATCAGGATTGAGAAACATAAAATCTAAACTTATTACTTAGGTTAGTAACATCTATTCATACCAAATAGCAGGGAAACTTCGTGTAGAGTATTATTAATTGTAGAAAGAATAGGTAAAAAACAAGTGAGAAACCCAGATTTTAATTGCTATAACATTACATAGTAATGCGTCTTTTCTCTATAATGTACATCTAAAATTAGAAAATTACATATATTTCCTAGCATAAGTACTTTTAAAAATTATATAAAATAAATTCTATTAAGAGTGGAGTATAAGAATATAATTAAATTCTATAGTATAAAAAATACATTAGGTGTAAAGGTTCTCTTTTATCCATTACTAAGGAGATAATCTAACGAGTATTAAGGGATGCCTTAGTGTAATAAAGCTAAATAAAAAGTTCTTGTGAATATTGCTGTATAATTTTATTAAGGTAAGTAGTTCTAAAGAGAGAGTACCCGTAAGAACACATGTAGGAATCTTAGAAGTAAGCTATATACAAAAATATAGTAGTTAAAGCCTACCCAAAATACTTCTTAGTTGGTACTACTTACTACTGTATTATGTATTAGAGATTTTACTATTTCATTTATAAAAATCTTTTTAAATAGATAGCTCTCCTATTGTACATTGACATGGTACTAACGATAAAAAGAATCGCATTGTGGATGATCAAAATAACTTTTTAGGAATAAGTAACTCAGGGTATTTTTATATTAGGCAAAATGAATTTCTCTCTTCTTATGATTCTGCTGCTGGTGGTAGGACTTTCATATAATTTCTTTTCTATTTCTTTTAGGTTTCAGTAACAACAATTCTAAATTACAAAGATCTGATTAATAATTTATTTAAAAATAAGAATCTATATAATAATATTATATAAAGCTTTGTTTGGTGTGGTTCTATCCTCTATGTGCCTGTATACATGAAACACGGTTGGTTATTAAGTGCTTGAGATTTCCTATCCTTTTTTACTTTTTAAGTATTACTGGGTACTGAAGTTCTGGTTACTTTCACAAAATATTATACCATAATTAGATATTCTTTTTTTCTACTTCTTTAAATCAAGGAGGAAAAAAGTTTCAAACTAAGACAAGAAGTCTACCCCGGTGTTTATTTTTAAATATTATTTAAATCTACGCACTATTTACATCCTTAATTATACTTTACTCGTTTAATAAGACTTTATGGAGAGTGCGCTCCATAATATTAATTTTACTTAATAATTATGACTTGATAAATATAAAAATATAAGACTAGATTTCTACCTTATAAAGGGAAAAGTGTCACTAGTACCCATTTATGTGTCCTTTAAAGAAAAAAATATATTTATATATATATAAAATACTAAAGGGAATTATTTCTACTACTAAAGGAAAGGTTACTTGTTATTAGATAAGAGCTCTAATGTTACACTAAAGAAGAGCCCATTAATACAGGCAAGAATTATTTTTTACTAAAGAAGGGGTATCTTATTTAAACTCTATACATTACTTTGAAAGAGAAAAGATAACTTTTCTCTATTGCCTATGCTTTATACTTAAATTATTACACTAAATATTATACTTTAAAATCCCCAAATACCTAAGAAGCGAATACTCTTCTTAGAAGAATTTAGTAAACGTTTATGGCAGAGAAAGATAGTACCTCTCACCAGCGTGCCTTAATAATGAAGCTTTTTAAGTACTATTTATACTAAAGATAGTACTCACACATTAAATATAGTGAAGAATTAGAAAGTCTAGTATATTTATCAAGTTTCTTATTAAATAAGTATTCTACTAAAACACCTCTTTTAGGGGTAACTAAACAACTTCCCTTTACGCCCTTTCTTTATAAGCTTTATAATAAGTAAACTATTGGCTCTTCACTTTTATTATAACAATACCTAGTATTATGACTATGATATATCAATTTTACCTTAAAGATTAACCTTGAAAAGTATAAGAGCACGTATTTTATGTAAGAGAATACTTAATCTTTATATAGTTTAGGGAAAAGGTGTCCAGTATACACATAATTTATAGTAATAAAGAAGCTACTATAAATGAGTCAGGCTCTAAAAAATATCCTACAACAAAGTATACTCCCCTTTATTTAATAAGTAATTTGTACAAGTAACTAGTAGTTAAGTGCATTTATTAAAATATTATGGAACTGGAGAAGATACTACCTTGGTAAACACCTAGATGCTGTAGGAAAAGGGAAGTTTTTAGTCTCTTCACTCTATCTTTAATAAATAAGGGGGCATATTTCACTATAATTAGGCATACTTTCTCTCTTCTTCATTCTTTCATAATAGAGCAAGATGTATTATACTAAATTACAAGAGTCAATCCCCCCAAATCTACTTCTTATAGAGAAGTTACCTTCTTACCATATTGAGCATCTATTTAAATTTAAAAGAGCAGTATTTAATCTTCCATAAAATAAAGAACTTAAGTGTATCTATTATGAGTACTATCTGTTGATTAAACAGGGTCCATTTCTAGTAATCTACTCCTGCTTTCCTAGCACCGAGTACTCTCCCGGCCTTCGAAGTAACTCAATCCAAGGGCTTGTGTATAGGCTCCTTATCTTCTATGATCCAGGCCGAGCTGTCAATCTTTACCGAATCCTACAAACTTTTTCAACTAGCAGTATATCTCGTAGAGCATAAGCAAGTTTTCAAGCCTAGAAGCAGTTCGAAGAGCTAGGGAGTCTCAACAAACAAGACAACTGCAGTTTGTGAAGCACCTAGAATCCCCCAGCTTCTGGGCTTTCTATAGAGTAAGGCGTATTTTTGAATCAAACAACTTTCTAGAGTTCTCGAGCCTTCAAGAGTCCTGATACATTTTGGGTCGTGTTCGCTTCACAATGTTGTTTTTGCTCTCGTCTTTTCGAGCTACTTCTGGCAGCGCACACTTGACATCGATTTCCTGCTTTCATCTAGTAAGATTCGAGGGCTCGGCTTACCATGATTTCAAACTTAAATCTTTTGAGTTTCAATGCATACCAGTAGAAATTAAAGGAGTTCTTAGCTAATGGGTGCTTTCTTGCTTAGCAGGGAAACTAGTAAGAAAAGCCTATTATACTTATATACTTACTAATGATATTTGCTTTAAATTG
Organism: Plantago elongata; assembly: GCA_036897095.1. NCBI lineage: Eukaryota > Viridiplantae > Streptophyta > Magnoliopsida > Lamiales > Plantaginaceae > Plantago > Plantago elongata. The sequence continues at coordinate 31,793 of JAYMSP010000366.1, read as the reverse complement.
TGTAATAAAGCTCCGTTTTTATAGTATGAGGCATTTATACTTTAAGATATTATTCTATAAAATATTTTAGTACGCATTCATTTAAGTAACTAAGGGCAGTCTTTCCTTCACCCGTAGTATTTCCAAAACATATCCTCTTTATATTATAAAATATACCGAGAGTATTAAATAGGGTGCAGTTTTATAGTAGGAAGATAACTCCTTTAAGAGTAGGCGATATATTCTTCGCTATTATATGAGAGGATGCTTAAATAAATGCCTAATTATACTAGTTTAAGGTAAAAGCCTATACTTATCTCTCTAAAAACTTAGTAAGTCTTCATTATTAGAATATTCTAGGGAGTCTTACGCCTTCAAATTTAAAGTATACACAATTATTAAGTACAAGTCATAATAAAACTAGCCTATTTAAGTTAAGTAATACTTTATTATTAATAACTTAAGCCTAATTACTTTTAACCATGAAGTATCTGTGCTTCCCTAGAATATTTTCTTGACTAAACTGTCTTTAATATTCTATAATAAAAGATTTCCTAGAGCATAGTTCTACCCCTTTCTAAATTATTCGTTAGAAGATACACTCTTTCTTTTTAAAAATGTAAAGTATTCTTGGGGAACAATTCTAAGATGTAAGGCATAACTATTCTACTTTGCTTAGTACCCTATGACATAGGAGAGGTATCTTGCTACTCTTTATAATCATAGTATTATACTCTCAAGTAAACTCAATACACAAGGAGATTCCGAAGGGCATACTCTTTAACTATAAAATAAGTGAAATATTTTAAGTTTAAGCTATGTATTCCTAAATATATTTATATCAGGCATACCTCTTTATAAAAAGCGCTGGTTTAAGATTAGCGTAGAGTAATAAAATTACTTTATGACTTAAGATAAAAAACTCTATTTCATGAGTATGTTTTGAAAGGGAGACTTTTTTGTCTACTTACTAGTTTACTTAGAAGAAAGAGAGGGTACTTCTCAATTATTTTTTACTAGAATTCTTAATAGAAGTACTCGCCTTGTATAATTAAAGTAGCTCACTAAATAACAACGAAAGTATTATATAAAAATTACACAATAACTCTTATCATAAAAGTATTGCGTTGCATAAAGAAAAGTACCAAAAGATATTGATTTATAAGCTATAGTTTCTTACATATTTTAGATAATTTTTAATTAATTACATAAATAATAATTTAATAAGTTTACACAAAGAATAACTCAAGGAGGCACTTGTTATTTTAACAACTCTAATACTAGTAAAGATGTAGTTAGTGTATGTACGAGAAATCTGTCTCTTTCCTTAAGGCACAATAACACTTAATAAAGTCTATTTATAAATGAGTATGCTAGTAAGGCACCACACTTTCAAATTCAAAGTACTTAGCTATTTACTATTCGATTAAGAGGGTAAGAGGAACGGGAAAATCTGTCTAATTTGTTTAATAACGCTCAAATACAAATATTTGTTAAGATTAGATAAAGAGTAACCTCACTCTATCTTTATCTAAATTTCATAGAGTAATCATAAGGTATAAAGTCTTTTAAAGAGGTAAGGTGACACATCTATTTATTAGAGTATACTAGATGCTTCTTCCTTTGTACTCTCTTTAAAATAGTATAATAAAGAGGGAGCATAAATACATCTAGTACATATACTTTTATGTATAAAAGTCTCCTTTAGAGTAAAGAATGAGATGCTTCAAGTAATTTTATTATATCCTTTTATAAAATAAGATTGAGCTTTTTTATATAAAATAGCATTCTTCCAAAAAGGCAACTCTTTTAGCATGAAAATATATGGAGAAACTTGTTACTTTAGACACATCAGACACTGGTTGGTTTATTTACTCTCGAAACTTATACACTTAGCAGGTACTCTAGATAAGTATTTATTATACACGCTTTTTTGTAAATAATTAATATAGTATAATAAAGAACTTTTACATCTTAATTAAGATAATATAATTAACTTGCTATAATTTAATAAAGTATGCTATGTGAAAGGTGCTTAAACTCTTTATTTTAAATTATTTATATGATAACTATAGAACATAAGTACTAAAAATAGAATAAGCTAGAAATAGTAACACGCACGTTTATGCTTAGTTATTTAAGATACTTTGTCATAAGGAGGTATACTCTAGCACATAGAATTAATAAAATATAATAGTAGATAGCGTAATTCCCTTATAAATGTAGGATTACTTGCCCCTTCTAAATAGTAAAGCTTTCTATACTAGTCTTCTCTATAAGAGTACATGTGTACAAATGGAGCTGGCGACCCTTAAGTAGAGACTTGCCTATAATTATCTAAGGTATAACCTCAATTTACTAAAGCTTAGATAGATAGCTTACCTTTCTATTTCATATTTAGTAACAAAAATTTTTATATTAAAGTAGCGGTATCTTCTAGAAAAGATAAATCAATATTTAGTTTATTTATATAGTAGTAGGAAATACTTATCAGTACTTAGTGAACTCTTCTTTATTAAAGTTTTAATAAATATTATAGTCTTAGGCGCACCTAACTTTTCGTTATTATTAAGGTATCAAGGGTAGGTACTAGACTTTGTAAGAAATTATATCTGGATAAATACTCTCTTATATTATATATTACTTATCTAAGAGAGCTTGAACCTCTAAGCACTTGAAACCTTATTTATAACATAGGAAGTACTTATCAATTAATACGACACTCCCATAACTACTAGTAGACTTTTTACTCTTATGCAGAAGTATACCTTCTTAATAAACTAGGCGCATTCTTTATATATATATATAAAGTAACTCTTGCGCAATGTAAGGCCTTATCTCTCTTTATAAATTTATGTGAGCAGTAGAAAATACTCCTTCACTCTAGTAGTTAGGTAATATTCAGGGGTAATTTCTTCCCCTACAAGAAATATTTAATAGGTCCTTTAAATTTATTCTTTCTTAGTACTTTCTAGTTTACCCAACTATTGTCGGAAAGAATAGTATACATACCAACCATTATTATACTCTGTCCAGTGTAGACTTCATCTATTAAAGGTTAGAAAAAAGTAACTATCTAAGTCTAAATTTTAAAGGTAATTATTGAAGTAATATATTCTATCATAGCTCAAGCCTAAATATTTCTCAAGTATAAAAGGAGCACTCTCTTAACTACTAAAAAGGAAGGACACCATTTCCTTAAATATATGCTAGGTATTTATTAAGGTATAGTGATAGCTTAGTTTTGCTTTTTTTTAAGGTTCCTCTCTTTATATGGTAATGCTAATATCCTACCTAATAGGGAATAAAGGTAATTCTATCCAAAATAAGTTTATATGAGTAGTCTAAGGTAAGCATATTATTAAATAAGGCACTAGTTCTTCCCTTTGCTCTCTCTTCTATTTAGTATAAATGTAAGGTCTCAGAGCTATTCACTAATCTGTAATAATTAAGGTATGTGGTTTACTTAAAGTACTTGTCTGCAAACACGTTATAAAAGCAAAGTATTTATAGGATTGGGATATATTTCTAGAAGCTCTTTACTAGCAGAAGAATACAGGGTTTGTTATATTAGTATACCTAAAAGACTAATTAATAATTAAGAGGTATAGATAAGGGAAGAGTACAATAAATTAGGTATGTCTTTATATGATGTATACTTTAAGAAGAAAGATGCCTTGTTAAAAGAGGGCCTATTTAAAGTACAACTTAAGCGCATAGACAGAAATGACTTACTATAAAAAAATAAAATTGACTCTTTGTTAAGTAAAAATATATTCTAGCGCATAACTAAGTGCTAAAAATTTCTATAGTATAAAATTATATGGTGTAGCCCTCTTTCCGTCGGAGCAAGTGTGTATTTACCAAAGTTTTTTCTTATACTATATATAAGCTTTATAAATAAGATAATTAATATTCGCTGGTAAGAGATAAGAAGCAACTACATGTAGTATAAGATGGAGGTTAAAGAGAAAAGTTTTTAACTAGCGCTGCTTCTTTGTATATAGTGAGTCAGTAAAAGTTACTCCTAATACCTCTTTATACTATAATTATTGATTAAATATCTATATAAGTACTCTATATACTCTTTAAGAAAGGCGCTCAGTGTATACTTTTTTATATTTTAGAGAAGGTGTAAATACTTAGTGACCCTTAATATAAAGAAGAATAGGTTAGAATTATAAGTGTGTAATGCTGTTGTACTTAAGCCTAGCTGTGAGTTAACTAGTTGTTAAGTAACTTTTCTAATATAACTAGGGGCGCTTAATATTTCTCCAATATAAAAGATATAGTGCAGCCTATAAAGTATTTATCTAAAGATTTTAATAATATTATTTTAAGCCATAGTTTTATGAAATATTTATAACTAAGTATATACTGTGCATAAGTATAAGCAAGGAAATTTCTTAAATACTAAAACACCTTCTTTCATAAAGTATAAGGTATATCTAAGAGAAACTTCTTTTAAACATTCGTGGCTTGTTTAAGATATAAATAAGTAAAGCAGCTCCCCTTGTTATTAAGATAATTTATTTATAATCGTTAAATATAAGGGACTCTTGCGTATTAATATAAAATTAGTACATAAGGGAGAAAAAGAAGTTTTTTCCTCTTTTATAAAGTGTAAGAACTCAAAGATACTTATTTACTTTAAGTACTTCATATAACTAGTATATACGCTATAATTAATAGGGCTACTAGTGACTCTTAAGTAGATAATGGCTTAACGAGTTCTCTTCCTTCTTAGTCCTTTGTTTAGAGGAGTACTCTTTTTTTCTAAGAAAAAGTATTTGCTTGAAGTAGCTGGGTTATAAGAGTATATTGCGGGGTGATCTCTTGCTAGAGTAACATCTAACTTAGAATACTCTAGTAAGCGAATACTTAATTATTAGATGAGACCTTGTTAAAATATGGGAATGAAGAGTATCTATCTTCTCTAAGGTGTTTACCATAATAAGGGTACTACTTATAATAATTACTAGTGACTCCTCGGCAAGTCTTGCCCGGTAAAGTATTCTTCTTTTGTTAGGTGCTTTACAAGGTATTTATATGATATACCTTTTAAGTATACTAAAATATAAGGACTTCTTTTAGTAAAGTAAGGGTTATGAAAAACTCCGTGCTTAGATATCTATTTTAGGGGAGAGGTGTCAAGTCATACACTATAAATATCTAATGTTTATGGTTTCATTGCTTAAATGTTCTTAAAGAGTTTTAATTCTTTTCTATTACGTTCTATAAATTAAATTTCTATAAAGACTTAAAGAAACCTCTTTAACTTATACGTACGATATTATCCTAGTACTAAAGAAGTTTCTTTTTTCCTTTATTAGAGAATACCTTGAATATCCCAAATTATCTAGAGCTTAGAGATATAATTTGATCACTTTAGTAGAGGCTGTTATCTTATAAAATGAATTGGTTCATAAATATGTTATAAGAAAGGCTACCTTGTACTTTATGAAATATATTTTTTCTTTTTTAGCGCACTATATTATGAGTATCTTATAATAAGTATGTAAGGCAGTAAATAGAAAAGACCATAGTTTATAATACATAATTAAAGAAGTTTTTTATTATAACTATATGTTAAATAAAGGGTAATTTGGGTACTGCCGCCTACGTATTATTTCTTTCTTATTATTATTTATTATTAATCTAGATAAGAAGCCTTTTAGTAGTATAGTTCTATTACTACTCGTTAATAATTAAGAAAGTAATTTATTATTCTATAAACAAACTAAAAAGATTCTCCTTTAAGGCAAAAGGTAGCAGCGTATGCCTCCTTTAGTATAAAGTAATAGACTCTTTTACTCTATATTTATATTAGGCAAAACTCTTGAAGTTTTTATCATTAAAGTCTCTAGTATCTTCTCTATAATATGTTAACTCGGCATTATTAGGGTAATAGTATGTATTAGGCTACTTCTCACATAATCACAGGATTCCTCTATAGTAAGTGCGGTAGTATACTTCTTTATCTAAGCTAAGAATGGGCTCTTTTTTTACTTCTTAAGTATTTAGTAAGGTATTTTTCTTAAAAAGCAACTTTCTAGTATCTATATTAGATAAAAATTTTTATCAAGTACTATAGTATTATAGAGTGTATTTTAACGAAAGCGTTATTAGTTATAAATGTGTAACTAGTTGCATTCACTTTAAAGAGTATACCTATAGCTTTATTTAAATATACAAAAGTGTACTTATAGGTCTTTTTTTTAAGAGTTTGGTCATGAATCTCTTTTAGTAGAGTTACTTTATTAATAGAAGAGTTTTAAGTAACTAAAAGTACACTAAAATATCAAAAGTTCTTGTTTTAAATATAAAAAGAGGCATCCTAGGCTTAGAGAAGCATACACTTTGATAAAAGAAGTGCCTTGAAAATAACTAAGCTTGTAAATAAAAGCCTACTTTATTCATTTATACTTTAAGTATGACAAAGAAGAGAGTACTCTTAATTACAAAGTATAATTTTATACTCTGGGCCCTTGACCCTAATAATTAAGAGCTTTACTTAAAATATTTTTTTATTAGAATAATTATTTATTATATAAATAATTATCAAATGAAGAGACTCCTTCTTTAGGAAACACTAGTATAAAGAAAGTACGTACTTAACTAAGTAATATTTAGTTTAAAAGATGGGGAAACTAATGGTACTTCATCTCAGTAGCGTAGAAAAAACGTATTTTTAATAAGTACTATGTTTCCTTTATAAGCTATCTATAAATGTGGCAAGAGAGTAACCTTAGTGCCTCTTCTTATCTTAGCTAAAGTATTTCAAGTATAGAGTACGAAGAGAGGTTATAATAATTAAATAAGGTATCTTGTCCTTTACCTATAAGATTTTATTATATAAATATATATAAATGGACTTAATTATGACATTAACACATAGACTCTATATCTTTCTAACAAAAAGAGAAAGTAAGACCTTCTCCAGTCTCTAATAATCTTGTATAAAAGGAGTCTTCTATATCTTAAGGCTTCTTATTAAGGGGGCTATGACTTAATATACCATAATTAAGGCCTAAGTATTTTTCAAGTCATAGTAGTAACTATATCACCTATAGCAAGATATGCATTTCCAGGATACAACTCTAGAGCAGTGTATAGTATTTAGCTCCTTAAGTATAAGTAACTCTTTAAGCCATAATTGTAAAGATAGGTGCCCAAGTGGTATTCTAGTGCAATTATATCCTTCTTATAAAAGAGGGACCTAGACGCACTAAGTGAGAAGTATTTTACCCTTCATAAGTTATTGTTACATAGTCTTACCTAATTTAATATTCTACCTTAGTAATAGAAAATATGCCTTACCTTATGAATTACTTTTAATATAACTTACGTAAGAAAGCTTAGTATTTACCTTTATAAAAATAATAGCATAGAGAGTACTTGCACTTAGGTAGAGTGAGTTATCCTATAAATACTGTACTATAAATAATTTCTTTCTTAATTTATAATATGTACTATCTAAAATATTTAAATAAAAGTATACTGTGCCAAGCAAACTCAATTTAGCGAGTAACCCTATTCATCAAGGCAAAGGATTCTAATACTCTATTAGTGAGGTATGAGTATTTATTATTAAATAATAATCTACAAAAAGGGAGTACTAGATTCTCTTATAGCTATGTATCCTTAAATTACGCGCTATAAGATAGAAGTAAATAGGTCTTTAGTATCCAATAACTCTCTTGTTTACAATTTACTTGAGTACTATCATATATTAAGGAAGATTTTCTATAAAAGAGTACATAATTATTCTAGGCATTCCTCTATAAGAAAGTCATAGTTTACCCTTATTTTACACTTTTCTAAGGAAAAAGTATAAGGAAGCATTCTATAATTACGTAACTGTATAGTTAAGGCTTTCTAAAAGTACACACTTACCTAAATGACTTCTTCTATAAAAGATAAACTAGCTCTTATTAGACTATTACTAGAGCACGTAACTAAAACTAATATATATATATAATTTTAAAAAAGTGTAGAGAGAATTCCTATCTATTTCCTTGTATAAAGATGAATGCACCAATACTACTACCTATAAAATTATTTGTGTCTATAAATAAGAAGGCGCTTAAATATACCCGCCTGTGTTTTATAAAATGGTTTAAAGGTAAAATATCTCAAGGGTCTTGTAAATCAATCATTAGTATTAGTAGCTGCCAAATGTTTTCTATTTGAATTGAAGTATCTCTCCAGATAGGCAATCCAAAGGAAATAGGTTAGATAATAAAGAACACGGATTTAGTCTCGGTTTCGAAGACTCCACACAAAGAATAATCTATCTCTGGAAACCTCCGCTCATAAGAAAAAGGTTAAGGGCAAGGTCTGTGCTTTATACTTACTCCAAAGTTACTGAAACCAATACCCAACAAAACCCTATGCGAAATTCCATCCAGGGTAGGAAAGATTACCTATAATAAACCTATCATAATGTATTGTATAATAAATATGTCAACAACTAGTTCTTCCTTTTGCAAGTCTTGTTGTATAATTTTGTATGTAAGTCTAAGGCTCGAGTAATTCAAGCTATAATGCTAGGGCCAAAACAACCGACGTCTTTTCATATTTTTTGTAAATTGATCCTACCTCTTGTGTAGACTAGATTCTTTAGATTAATACGCCCAACCTTTTTTCTTCCTGTTTTCTTTTCCTTGCTTGGCGAATATTTTGAATTAAATTATTCTATTGGAATATATTTTACTTTGAAGGGTTGAAAAAGCCGAAATGATCTACAACATTACTTGTACCGTTATATTAAAAATGTCATTAGATTTTTGTAAATAAATTTCAAACTAGAAGCATAAATTATTAAGATTAGACCATACAATTATAAGATTCCTTTGTCTAAGAATAAAAGAGCGTACCTATTACAACATTAACGGGAACAAGCTTCTCCTTTATATTAAATCTAGTAAGCACAGATATAGAGTAGACTAAACTATAGCTCATAAGTTAGAAGAATACACATATAAATCTTATTCTTATGTAGAAGAGATCACAGTACCTTTTGTATATCTACTAAAGCCTAAATAAAAGAGATACTATTCGGAGTACTCTAAAATTCTTTTTATATGCTATGATTAATACTAAATTGTTTTTGTGCACTAACACATATAAGGATTTGCTATTACTAAGTAAGTCTTTTCTCTATTGTAGGAGAAAAGACTTTAGTCGTGCTGCTGGGGTCTATACTTAAAATCTTGGGTTAAAGTAAGAGTTATCATAAGTAAGATAGATGACAACAAGGGTACTTACAAGTAATACACTTAGAGCTTTAGGGACTTCCTAAGAAAACGTAGCTAGATAATTGTGTACTTGCAGCAAAAAAGAATATACATTTTTTGTGTTACTTACAAAGAGTTGTTAGCGCTTTCAAAAATGAGATAGATTGGTAAGAGACTTAAATAATAAAAGGACTAAGCAATAGAGTAGTTTTTTCCTATAAAAATAGATATTTCCTTAGAATAAAAAATATACGTGCCGCAGGAAAAGTGAGTCCATTACGAAGAGAGAAACAAACATTCTAATTATATAAGATTAAATACAGTATAAATAGGATACATCCGGATAGCGTACACTTCTATATGTATTAGAGAGAGAACTCTAAAACAACCTCGAGAACAAAAGAGAGGCCTGTATCTATGCTCTTATAGATATAATTTCACTAAGCGTAGGCGACAACGTGTTATAGAAAGCACTGTAATTATAAAAAAGAAAAATAGACTTTTAGCTTATTATTGCCTATGACCCAAGTTGTATTATATATATGTTAAATTCTATGTAAGATCTAGAGATATTATTATAAAATGAATGCCTCGCAGTATAGATGAACTAGAATAAATAATTTATTACTAGGAAAGGGATAACTAATACTTGACTAAACGAAGAAGACCTAGGAGCAACCCGAAGTGATCATATTTAGTAATTTGTGCATATACTCTTTTATACCCTATTCCTTTTCTATTTTATTTTATACTAGACTCAGGTATTTTCCTTATTAACATAAACTACCGCGGACTTACTGACTACTCTATAAAATACTCTGAAATTTATTGCTTTTTCAATAGTATTACTAATTAGTAAAGGACTCTCTACTATTTCATCGCGACCTGCACGAATGGTATCACGACTGCCCTACTGTCTTTGGCATGGACCCAGTAAAATTGAAGTTTCCGGAAGACACAGAGTATCCGCCGTCTAGATGGTAAGACCTCGTGCACCTTAACTTTAACTAAAGTTTTGCGTTGCTAGTTTTGAGGGAACGTATAGGATAGGTGGGAAGTATGTATGCAGTAGTGCCCCGTCTTGTTTATGAATCGTCAGTGAAAAACCAATCTTTTCTCATTGACTTCTAACCGTTCATTGTGCAACAGCGTGAGGTAATTTATCTAGGACGCATATTTTCTAGTAACTAGTAAAGAGTAGAGAAAAGGAATCATAGCATGTCTGCCTGGAGGAGCACAAGGTACTTTTGGCTGAGAGCAAGAAGACGCTGTATACTGGTTCCTGAGTCTTTTTTATGATTGGTGTTCTGTATACTTATATAACGTTTTAAGCAGCAGATCAAATACTAGCTTATAAGTTTCTTAGTAATCTGATAAAAAGAAGGGACTCTTTATTATAAATAATCTATTATAAATTCCCCTCATATGTTGCTTAGGGGAGTATGCCATATATTTTACTTACAGGGAATATTAACATCTTTTAGAGTGTTCTCTAACGTGTCATAGTGTAATCTATATATATAGATTAGATCGCTTTTATTACAGTACTTTTCTCCTTATTATTAGAAGGAATTGTAGTAAGTCTTGTATATCTAGGCTTATCTCGCGTTCACTCAAGTTTAGTCTACTTTATATATGTTGTTAGACTCTATCTCCTGTGTTTTGTTGTTTATGATGGAAGTATACGCTCTCCTGGCTTACCAGGCTTATTTCTTAAAGACGAGCGATAAAGCTAATTAGAAAGAAAGGAAATATTAGGTAGGAATGGAAGGAATGTCACAAGAGAAGTAAATAAAAAAAAATATAAACTATAAAACAATATCATACGTAGTCTTATTTCTCATCTTATATATAATATTATTAAGAAAGCATATCTATTATATTAGAGTCTATATAGTACAACAAATAGATACAAATACATTTAAAGTACTTTAAATGTCATTCTTTTCCATGCATTACTAAGTTATAGCAAAAATTATACGGAGTTATTTACAAGTGGAAATTTTTGAACGAATACTTAGAGAGGAATTACCTAGTAACCAATACTACTCTAGTTGGAGTAGACTTTATTATAGTGATGCTTAAGACAAATATAAAACTCGGAGAAAAGCATAATTAGAAAACATAATAAGTAAAGAATGCTCCCAACCTAGAAAAGAACATTCTCTTACAAGTCAAAGCTAGTCACTTTTCATATACACACAACATAAATTATTTGCTAAGTTAAGTATTATTTATATAGAAGCTAACTCTTTATAGTAGTTAACTTATTTAGAATAAATAAGTACGCCCCAATAAGGGTTATTATTTTCTCACATTTTATTGAATTGAATATTATTCTATTGACTATAGTACTAGTTAAGGTATATTTAGCTCATACAATCTATAAAGTATGTTAGAATTTTACAAAGATCCCTTATAAACTCTTCCGAAATACCCCTAAAATGCCCTGAAAAGGCTTACTGTGTAAAATTTTCATGCTATTTATTTAAGTAATCTTTACTAAAATCCATAAGGATAAAAAGTATATTAAAGTTAAATATTTTTTAAAAATATAAATAAAGTAACTGAATTCGTTGTGATCACTTATTGTAATATTATAGTATAGAAAATTACAGTATAATTAAAAAGTTTTTAAATAAATAAATGATTTGTATACTCCCGAGTCTATAAGAAAAACCTAACATAACTCATTTGTTTGTGTCTGCAATAATTTTTATACCGCAACTATTCCTTTTAATGTTTAATGATAGATATGAAACAACATGAATAGATGTGTAGTTCATCCCGGGTTTCTTCTTTTTCTGTAGTAATACCAATATTTCCCTTTATACTTTAAAAATAATTGGCTAATCTTTATATAACATCGGTTTCCCGCTTCTCCTCCTACGTATGGTTTTTTTCGTTTCGATTATAGCATTCTCTCTGCCACGCTTTTGACTTTCATTTTTTCTATCTAAATAAGTGTTATGTTAAAGTCTTATTTTCTTTAGATCAGCTTTTCTCCTTTACTTTATTATAAATATTTCATAAATACCCGACTCAATCAACAAGGGTCATATACCATCTATGGATAAAGAATCACACGATTAGGTAAGTAGTACCTATAAGTAAGCTTCTTCACATGTTTCTATTTAGTGTGAAGCCCCTATGATGTCGGTTAGAATAGAAGTCTCTCCAAATAAAAATCTTCTTTCTGTACTTGCAAGTTAAATCTAGAAGAGGAATAGAAAATTAGAAGTTGACCGAACTACCAAGGAAAGACCCAACTACTGAATTAAGAGCTGATTTTAGTTTTAGATAGTTGATATATTAATATTCATAACAAGATTACATAGAATAACAAATAAACAACGTAAAAAGGTTAGCTCACGAGGGGAATAACTCCCACGCCATAGGTTCTTATATTAGTTATTAGTGTGTAATAAGGAATATGATACAGTTGTCCTTCTAGCCGATCTTTTTTTATATCAACATTAAAAAAGCAAGCAGAAAGTAAAGAATAATTTGTGAAGGATTGTTGTGAAATGTAGATAGGATATTGATATTTCATAGCGCGTGTTGGGATATTTAAAAACCAGTTTTCTTATGCCAAAAGATTATTACTCTATTTAGAATTAACGGTATGCCAAGCTAGGAAACAGCATACTCACAAGAAAAAAGAAGTACTTCCGCCGATTAAAGTTGCCAACTTGATATATCTATTATATACGGGTAACATAAATCCAAAGTAGGGTAAGCAGAACCCTTTTTCTTCTAAGAAATTAGTAGTATTCTATCTTTTTTGTAAAAACTAACAACCTAAGCAAGGATCGATTCTCAACAAATTTAGACAAAGTACTACTGTAAAGAAAGAATGGAAAGAATGATTGTACACAGTTAATGTAAAATAAAATAGGAAAGTAGTAGTCTCGTTAGAGAACTAACACAAAAAGGGGGAAGATTCCAAAATACCAAGCTCCAAAAGTAGATACAACTTAAAAAAGAATAAACTCACTTAGCAACAAGTTGAATTCATTCTTAACGGAACAATTGTTCTATTTTATTTCTAGTACTGTATCGTATAGTATAATTTGGGATACACATATACTACCCCACAATGACAAATTAAGATCAAATTGACATACAATTCAGTTTAAACAGCAGCTTTTTCGCGTAATCTTAAATAGAACTTATGTTAGGGGGGGTTGTTATGCATAGATAGTGGGTGTATGTAGGGATTGTCTGGTTAATTGTGACTGAAACCTATATTCCAGATTAGAAACTATTAGTCCTTATTTAATTTAACGTGCTAAAAAAGACACCAAGAGTTTACCTTTTACTAATAATTAATAATATAGATTAGAAGTAATTAGAAGTAGACATGACTAGAAAATTCTAGGTTAACCCGTTTAGTAGTGATCCTTATAAATAATAGTAGGAAAAAGGAAGGCTTTTTATATCCTATTAGTATTACACGAATTCCCTTGTTGATTGCCTATGTATATAATTCTGTACATTCCTTAGACTTATTACTTTACTATATTTCTTAAATTTCTGCTGAGCACGAATCCCTTTTTTTGTAATATAAAATTATATAGACTAAGTTTTTAAGTAAGCTAAGAAGTAAAGAGGATAATAAAATATTCTTATTTCGAAGAAGAGACAAAGTGGGTCTTTATAATATATATCCTGCTATATGTTATGCAAGCTACACCATTTTATTATTTCATTGAAACTATTTAATTTACTAAAATGGCAGCGACTGCACAAATATATTTCTAATCTTATATTCTAATAGATAATAGAATTCTGCAAAAAGAGGATTTCATAAGAAGTCCACGTAATAGATTCTCTTACAAAAAAAGAAATCAATAGTCATGATGCTTACATACAAGGAAAACTACCTTTTTGATGCTCGAATTTAACCTTTACAAAGCTGGGCAAGGCAAGGAGTAGAAAAAACTTGTTTATTCTAATTTATTCAATTCAAGAAGACGATATAATCAGGAACTAATTTCCAAGAAACACCAATAAAAATACCAATAGAAAGATAGGTCAAACAGTTAAAATCTAATACCAGTCGTAGAAGTGGCATACATAAAAGAAAAGCAAGGCACGAAACTATGTATTATAATAAGTCATATTCTTTTGTCATCCCCGTATAATAAACAGGTTATGAAACATTTTCTTCTTAGGTTTATGAATTTCCCTGAACTTAGGCGTAAGAAGGAATTGTAAATATTCGAAATAGGCATTTCCCTAAACATATTTAATAGTCTAAAATAGGCTCGTATATAATTTTTTTCTTTTCTTTCTCTGCCTTATCTTATTCCTTATCTAGTATTTAGTAGAACTAGGAAAGAATATTCTAGCAGGCCATTTATATTTGATCTTATTGTTTTTACTTGAGTTCGTTTATTTTAGCCCTGTTCTTTATAATGTCTTATAGTTAAGTTACTAGTAGGAGGATTTGTTATGAATCTAGATTAAAATAATATAAGTATAACTAGAATTTCTCTATAGTTGTCGAATCTATGATATGCTCCAAAAAAAGAAAATGGTTATGGTTTGATTTAGAAAGAAATTTGGAATAAGGTATCTCACTAAACCTAACAAGCTTAGGATAACTACTATTAAAGTATTTGTTGGAGTAGGCAAGAATTGTTAGCGCATGCCAGAAATCTTAAAAGCCTAAAAAATAGAGTCACATAATATTAGCCTCCTTCGCTTAAAATTAGGTGCTGAGTGACTCTTTGTATTCTAGTATTAGGGCACTGTTGGGTCTTTATTTACAATTTACAGAAATACACCTCGAATTAGAAAAGTTGAGTATTCTTTATTTTTCCACGCGCATAACTACTCTTGTGTATTACCAATAAGTAGTCGGTACAGGAACCCATCTAAGGTTCTAAATTAACTAGAGTTTTAAAAGAATCTCCTAATATTGTCTCTATTCTATCACCTATTTCGCAAAGAACTAAGGTAAAAATAAATAAAGAGTATTTCCGTATAGGCAAAAGGGGCAAACAAATCTTTTCCCAGTTACAGAAAAAGTATAGGTGTTGTCTTAAGTATATGATTCCTTCTTTTAATCCATAGAGTAAACTATGTGACGTATATAATTAAAAAGGAAAGTACAGTTTATTGTCTACGTATGTTACGTTACTCAAAATACTATAAAATTTTTATTTTAGTTATCACTCTATAATGTGTTCATTACTAAAAATACTACTAACTAGGTCTAAGTACTTTTATAATGAAACATACACTATTCACTACACACAAAAAGAACGCAATATAATGATAATAAATGGAATAAATCTCTAACAACTTCTAATTGGGGTTTATGAATTATATCAAAAAGGTAACTTTATAAAGGAGTGAAGGAAGACTGGAAGGGACTGAAATGTATTTCTATCTTATTTATTTTATAGAAGTAATAAAGCCAAGACATCCTAACTAAGGAAAGAGAGACTTCTAGGCGGATATTAAACATGCTTTTATTTAATAGTTTTATTATAGATCGCACTTGTGCCGTGTGCTTAAATTCTAGATGAAATTCTAGAAAAGATTTGAAGGAACATGAGTTATTTCCTAAAAAATATGTAGTAGGTATCTCTAGGGAGTTTTGTATAGGCGGTACTTCTTTTACTTTTTTATTGCATAGACTTTACTAACATAACTTTCTGAAAGCTAGTACTAGAACTACTAGAAAACTCTAATTTGACTTAAATTAAGGTATCCAGCAAGGTTTCTTTTTGAACGTGACTAAGACAAGATAAAATTTGAAATAGTAATGCACTCTAATTACTATATGATTAGATAACAAATGTAGAGGATAAAGAGAGACTCCTTATGGGAAAGATTCATCTAAGAAACTGGAGAGAAGACCTCGAAGTATTCGAAGGAAAAGAAAAAAGGATCGTAGGAAAAATTTTTTAGAAGAGTCATAAAAGTCTATAAAATAGAACTTAATTCATTAGAAGTCTTTAAATCTAGTGATGTACTAATTTATATGTTTCTTAGCCTATTTCTTTAATATTAAGTATTATACTTATATTAGACTTAGCTTACAATTAATTCTAAGGGACTTCCTATTTTACCAGGGTTCCCGAGTCATGTTATACCTCTTAGAAGTATGCCATACCCCTAATGTGTTTTAGTTCAGGCACCTTATACAATACCATTTTAGAAAGATAGCAGATCGAGGACTTAATAGGAATACACATATAAAATACCATTAGAGGATTTCTTCTTGTTATTTTATATCTAACTAAGTGAAATATAATATTAATATAGCAATAATCAATTTAAATGGCGAAAAGAAAAATGCCCGAGGTTAGATTCTACTCTTCTTTTCCTAGATATACTCTAAGCAAAAGGGTAAACAAAGATAATGCTAGACTCTTTTTTGTATAATAGAAATACATTGAATAATATTGGTAAGAATAATATAGAATAGTCTAATTAGTCTTGGGAAAATCTTTAGAGAGTAAATAAAAATAAATCATGTGCTTCTCTAAGGTAAAAGTAGAATGGAAGTACTCCATATAGTTCAGTAAGGGAATGAAGAATTCTATATATAATATTATAGGGTAGGAACATAAAATAATTATTGTTATATATATTTAAAAAGCGAAAACTAAAAAGACATGTCCATTTAAAGTAATATTTCTTTAAAAGATTATAACTAAGTTCTAGAGAAATATTAGGATTTTCTATACTATTTTACAGAAGTTAGTAAGTATGACTCCTAATCACTAGGTGTTACCCTTTATCCTGGTTACTTTTTTATATTTTCTCTTATTAGTTATATAATAAGTTTCATGACTTATCTTATAGGTATTTCGCTTTACTACATGAAATTTCTAACTTTTGCTTGTATAATATCTACTTACTATCCTGCACAAAGAAAGAAGTTTATACTCATATTCATACTAAATTTTTAATGGAATTTACTTCATGTTTCTAATTTAGTTCTCTCTTAAACTATGTCCCAGCTCGGGTGTTATTTTACTTACAAAAGATCTATTTTGCGAGTCTCTATTATATGAATTAGAATAAATGCTATTCACAAAGGAATTGCTTAGGTTAAGTTTTCGCAGGTAGATCTTTATCTGTTGGAGTCTTCTCTCTATAGTCCTAACATCCTTGTGTCCTTTACTTATCATATCAAGTAGTAATAAACCCTAGAGGAAAACCTCACATTAGAGATCTAAGTCGAAGCGGAATCTATTAGGAGTAATCGTTTGCGAATATAGTGATTGAACCTTACCAAAAGACTTAAAGTGAAAAAAAGTACTTTCTATTTTATAAAGCTTTGTTAGAAATTGACAGGTAACTTCTAACGTATACTAATGTAAAGCGAAATCGTGCAGAAAATTCAAAATTGGATAATTCTTTGAGTATTTGTGTCTTATATCTAATAACTATGTGAGTGTTGTATAATAACAAACTATACTACAGCATTGAAACCTTAAAGTGCTTTTTACTTTGCATGTAAAAACAAAACACATCTAATTTCCTGCAGTACTTTCTTTTCTAACTCTTAAACTTGACCTTTCTAATCTAATTTTAGGTACTAGACTAACTTAGTTCTCTCATATTATTTATAATTATATTAGTATAAATAAATTATATTAATTATAACTAATATAATGAATTCCTGTAGTCACGAAGTGCGTGTATCATGGTTATTACTAAATGGATAACAGAGTAACAGCTTTATAAGGTAATTATTAGGTTATTGAGTTACATAGATAGACATAGAGAAATTATAAAAGAATACATAGAGTATATTAAGAAAAAGAAGATAGGATAGGAAGCTACTCCCAATAACGTGCCGTAGTCACTTTCTCCCTAAACTAAGGAATGTTTCTGTGTTATTCAAAATAATAGATCGTTATATTTCCTTACCAGACTAAAGTTTGTGATATCCCTGACAATGTATTCTGTCTTTATAGAATTAGATGTGTAAGACTTAAAGGTTAAACAACATGACACCGCAATATAGGTGAAGAGTCACACGGAGAATTACTTTTAAAAAGAAAAGTATTTTTCATTAAAGGGAGTATTTAATAATTTAAGGGTACGTATACTGTATGTATTTAGTATAATTCTTTCCTTATCCTAATTTATAATAATAACTTAAAGTTCATAAAGTATTATTTAAAATTCAAAAATTTAATTTAACAAGTACGCTTTGAGCAATCAAAGTTTTTCTTAACTTCTTCCTTGCTCTGTTTTACATTGTAATTACTTACCTTTTCGATGTAATGATCACCAACTCTCTTATAATTTAGTTAAAATCTTCAATAAAGTAAAGTATACTACCTATTTATCTAGGCGTGCTATTTGTCTTAAAATAATATGTGTTATGAATGGAAGTCCCTTGTCATTTCATAAACTTATAGTAAACAAAAAGAAGTTTTGTATGTATGATAAAAAAAGGAAAGAACATAACTAAGACATATTAAAATTAATATAATAAGTATTTAAAAAGATAAAAGAAACATATCTACCAAAGGAGTATGTAATTTACTATTATTTACTATGAAGATTCTATTTTCCTTGTCTTATACCTATACTATATATACATAGTAAACTTAAAAAATTCTTAAGAGTAAGAGCAAAACTTCTATATTATCTATATTAACGGAGAATGTGAATAATGCTGTATATCTCCACTATAAAATCTTCTTAATAAGCATATTTCTTATGTTTTTTCAAAGCGAGTAGCACTACTTCAGGGATTAGACTTAAATAAACACCTTGATTACATTTATTTTATGCTTTTTATGTTAGTCACCTAATAAATATTTATAATATGAGTCTTACAAAAAGAGAATATGGGAAGAATTTTCCCTGATACACACAAATAAAATACAAATAGAGTGCTCCACCGTAAGTGCAATCAATACCATAAAAGCTCACTGGCACCACTCTTAAATTACTTTATAAATCTTATTTAAAGCTATATTAATTTTTATTTTTTTAGGCAAAATGTGTTCGTTTCTAACTTACTTTTTAGGGATGCCCCGTGCCCGTGGGAAAGTCTAAGGTGGAGTAGGACAAAAATCTTAGAGGTAATCTTTAGTATTTTCTCAAAAAAAGCACATAGGATAAAGTCTGATCTGTAGAGTAACTTAGTACATAAAAAATACACAAAAGAGTAAAAAAAATAATTTCCACCTCTTGTGTTGACATTTGCCTACACACGTGGATATTACACAATTACATAAAATGAAAAAGGAATACATTAATACATCAGACATAGTGTATAATATAAGAAATTGAAAGCACGTAAACACTTATAATAAATAAAATATTGACTTGTTAACATAAGGTTTGATTTAAGAAATTATAGTAGTTTATAGTATCCTTATATATAAGAGTATATAGCACAAATAGAGATAGATCAATAGAGTTACCATAGCATAGATCTAACTATAATTATAGTAGAACTTCTCTCTTACATTAAGCTTACATAAAGTATAAATAATTAATTTGCCCTAAACATGATCCTTGCTACCTAGCGCCGTACCTTCGTTCACAGCCTTCGTCCTTATTGTCTTATACTTAAGTACATACATAATTTCATGTAGTTGCTTACCACAAAATTGGATAATCTCTTAGTATTTATTCTATGAGTAATATGACTAAGGAGTATCGCTAAGTAAAACCAATCTAGTAAGCAACAGCATTGCCTTATCAAGGCATTGAGTGGAGTTTGCCTTGTAACTTGTCACTAGAGTTCACTAAAAAAAAATGTTTTAAAGGTATCCTTATAGTAGTCATTAAACGCGTGGAGTCAATATACATATATAAGAAATCTTCTAAATAATCTTATAAACCCTAAAAAAAATTTTAATGTAGTCTTCGTTAAAAGTCTTTCCTTAAGTCTATATTAGATAATGGGGCTTACATCTATAATGCATTTTTTCATTACATGTAGTTGTGTCTTAAATACTATAATATAAAAAAATACAACTTTAAATAAGTACAGAGTAAGTACAAGTTCTATTACTGGCTGTACTATAGTACACGACTTTTTAAGATTTAGTATAAGTATAAAATCATGCGAAATATACAAAAATATAGGATCCTATGGTAATTTTGGGGAGTTACATATACTTGTACATTAGATTTTACATGCAACGTTTACTAAATCTAAATTTACTCTATCTAATCTAGTAAAAAGAAAGGAGTTTGAATGGGAAGAGTTTTTTTATAGAAAGAGTTTTTCGACTTTATAATGTTAATATTATAATAAAGAAACAAAGTTATTAAGGCTAAGCTAAGGCAGTCCAATTATTAACATTAACTTAGATAGCCCACAATTTTTGTTGTACTTGAAATTGTATTCAAGGTAGTAATCATAGAGGGGATATTTCCCTCCGTGTTCACGTATTGTCTTGGAATATCTTATAACTTATATAGAAATCTATAAGCATAGAAACTTGAGTAATTCTAATGAGTGAGCATTCAAGATATTATTCTCTAAGATCTATAAGATAACAGTTACATAGCACTATTTCTTAGTATACTTAAGATTTACTAATAAAAAAACTTTTTTATCCCCTCTACTACTCATATAGGTTGTGCTTAGTTACACAAGTGCGCACATATAATAAAAGGGGAAGAAGGAAAGAAAACTCCCGTTAAAAAAGCCTTTTATTGTATACATATACTAGGCTATAGAAAACTCTCATTAACTCACTAATAGGGGTATTCCATTACTATTAGTATTTATAAAAAGGCTCCACGCTTCTTTCTTATAATTTTATTAAGAATTATAGTATAGGTATTATAATAATAATAACTCAATTAATTATTAAATATAAAAGAAAGTAATATATATATTTAAGTTTTAAGTAACTTATAGAGGCAGGAGCCCTGTACTTTTTTACCCATTCAAGTACACGTATAGCTCTTAACATAATATTATATGAGAGGGTAGTTTTACCTTTAGTAATTATTATAGAATCCATTAGAATGTATAATGTTTTAAAGCTAGTAGTACAAAATATTTAAAAGGTTACTTGAGCAAAGCACTTAATCCTATAAAAGCTCCTATTGATAAAGTTTAAAAAGAGAAAACACCTACACTTTAAATTAAAAGGATTTATTAGGGAGAGTTTACTGCAGTACTATAGTTAAGCTATTTTATTTTTTATTAATGTATAGTTATAAATAAAGTACTGCGTAGGGTATCTTCTACAAGGATTACTAAATAGAAGTATTCATTGTGTAACAGAGCTCTCTTATACTTAAGTTATCCTATCAATTTTATTGGGAAACTTTGATACTTTAATAAAAGAAAGATACATAAACTCTCTTTACTAAATACACGTAAATATGTAGAGGTGTGCCTTGTTTTATTTCCTGCTTAGTATTACTTAAGTGACTTCTTTAAATATAATGTATTGATAAACCCTATTCTATTTATTAATGAATCTTAAGCACTAGGATTATACTTTACAAAAGATGTATGTCCCTCTATGAAAATTTAAAACGTGCGCTACTATTTAATAATAAATTAAGGGTGTTCTCCTATATCTTTTATATATAATTCATGTAAATTACTATATTATAATATTAAAACTTATGGATAATCTGGATAATTTTGAGTACTGAAGAAGTATTTTCTATAACTAAACTAATACTAAGTGAAAAGTTGTATTTAAAGACAGTATATTAAAGTATAGCTCTTTAGTATGAAGATTAAGGGAAAAATTACTCTGTTACTCTATGAAAGGGAAAAATTATTTACATATAGTGAGTAAGGTGTCTCTATAAGTCTTTTTTAAGTTTACATAGTTTCTAAATAGAGTGAGTACTCTTGCATATAAACATACATGGGAAAAGTATACACGCTCTTTATTTAAGGCTAATGACTAGGGCATTAATGAGTCATTGCTTAACCAATCTTTCTTTATTAAGCACGCGCTTTTAGATATAAGCCCCTCCTTAGATATAAATATAGAGTAGAGAATATCCTTGCACTTAACTTGTATCTTTACTAAAACTAAAATAGTAATAAGACATTTAATTACTTTGCTACTTTACACAGTATAACACTTATACCTTAGAAAGAATTCATTATTAAACAGGAACTTGCTTGCGGCATTACTTTGATTAGACTTAAAGGGTTATTCATTCTACCTCGAGTCGAGATTCTTTATGTGTATACTAGAAGAGGTTTATGTCTTTACTTAAATAAAAGCCTTTATTATATGGGTTATGGAGGAGCATTTACTGTAGTTTAACTTATAGCTTAGGTTTTTTACTTAAGAATAGAGGGGAATTTTTGAATGAAATAAGAAGTCAATAGAAACTTAAGTTATTTCTTATAGTTATGCTTGTAGAGAGTTAGCATCTTATTTAAGCAGTTCATTCTTGTAAAAAGTATAAGGAAGTGATGTTGTACTAGGGCTTTCTTACTAAATATAAAATCGTGTATAACCTCTAAGTAAACGCATAAGTGAGCTTCTTTTCTCTATATCAAGGGTAAGCCTCCTCCTTATATTATGTATAAAAAATTGCATGAGTACTAGTATTCCCTAATAATCTCTGACATATATTAGTTCTATAATTAATTCTTCCCCCTAAGTAAGTAAATATGATAATGAGCATACTCCTTTACAACTATGTGTTACCTAAGTAACGCTTTAAATATAAATATATATTAAGAATAAAATGTATGCTCTAGCTTTTCTATAAGGAATCACTCCTTCAAGTTATAAATATTAAAGAGAAGGCTTAAATAACTATGAATAGCCTCTTTATAATTAAGTTATACATAATAAGGTGGTAGCTAGCTTAAATACCTCTATAAAGTACTAAGGGCTTACTCTTGCGCACTTCTATAAAGAAGGATATCTACTACTATTTTATTAAGCTTATGAGTTATATGTACTAATATTCTATAAATAGCGCTAAGTGACCTTTATCACTTAAGCTTGTACAAGAAAGTATACGTTGACTCTTCCCTTAACAAAAATTTGAGTGTTCTTTTACCTATTCTAATTACCTTACCTTGTATTTTACGGGATTCTTCCCATATAGCCTCTATATAAATGAACAGCACATACTTAAGTAAAGGTATACTTGGTCATAAAATACGTCAGTAAGAAAGTAGTTTTTTCATTTACATAATTTAAGACGTAGATCGCAAGTGACTCCCTTTGATATTTTGAGTATAGATTTAAAAATAATAGGAAAGCTTTTAACTAACTTAAACTAAGGCATAGAAGAATTCATTACTAAATCTTTATAACTAAGAGAAAAGTTCATGTTTGCTTAATAAACTCTTCTGTAGACTCTATGAAATATTTCGTAAGTACATAAATAAGGCCTAAGTAATTCTCTACATAAAACATAAATTAAAATCATACTATAGAAGGGGAGAGGAAAGTACACTCTTACTTTTTCATATTTAATCCTTTATCTTATTTGTCATAATAAATTATTAAGAAGTCTTTTACTAGTCTCACGCTTACACTTTCTTTACTCTAAAGACTTTATACAAAAAAATACCTTGTTAGTAGAGAATTATACCTTTCACACTTATATTTATACTTTAGTTAGAAGAGAATGCTTTTATCTTTACAGAAATATTTTCAGGGGTGTATTACAGAAGGGGTCTTATCACTTTACTTATAATAATTAACCAATTCATTAGAAGAAATACCTTAGTTATTAAGTGAGTCTTAATTATTAAAGGACTTTGTTATAGCATAATACAAAATATAAGTGAACAGGGGAGTGGGAGTAGCTCCTTATACACTAGATAACTTCATAGATATAACTATGAAGTCTTGCATCTTCTCCGTAAATAATAAATATATACGTACTTTCTAGTTATTATCTGTGGGTTATAACAAGAAAACTTTTCTCTCTTCTTTAGCTAATAGATTGTACTGCTTATTTATAGCAGAGGTACACAACAATAAGCTAACCAATGGTTTAGTAAGAGCGGGTGATTATAGCACAAGACAAGCTTTATAAGTATAGAATAAGAGAGTTCTTTCCCCCTATAGCAACTAATAATAGGTACCTGTTAGGCATATACTAGGCATATATTTATAACTTATGTATCTTATAGAAAAATTCCCCTTATAAATAATTTAAAGCTAGTAAGCATATCTTTCGCGTAAGAACGTATGTAACTCCCTCTTACTATATACTTTACGATATCGCGTGTAATTAAAACATCTTACGTATACAAGATTAGGGGAAGGAAGTACTATTTTTCTTCTAATATAAGTGTGAAGGTTAAAGTACATCTTTCTAAGTAATTTATATAACAAAGATAGTATAAAACTTTTCTCTAAGGCTATTATTTAGTAGTTTTAAATTTGGCGTAAGATAACTCCTCTATTATAAAGGCTAGTAAGTATAAAATAATACACTGAGAAAAGGTAACTCCCTAAGTCACAAGTTATAAAGATTAATAAAGGAGCAAATAGAATAGATTAAGTCTTCACCTAATAAATTATAGAGTAAAATAAGAAAACTGTCCTTATCTAGTAAATCTAGGACTTAGTAGAAAAATAAGGTATACTATAAGAAAGCTATTTTAAATACTTAAGTAAAGGGATGTACTAAGGATATGAATAACTAGGATACGAAGGGTTCTATACCTAACAAGCTCTATATAGATAGAAATATTTTAGAATACTCCATGTAAAGAAAAAAGTTTCTCTATAACTAAGGGGTGAATATATTCTACCTCTATCTTATAATAAGGATTACTTTTATCTTAAAGAGTACCTATTATTTACTCGAAAACTAGTTTATATTTTAGATAAATAATAACAGGGTCTTTGGTATTTATCAGCTCTAGAGAAGAAAAGGGAGAAGATAATACTATTCCCTTACATTTATAAAATTTATAAATAAGTTATTGGGAAGAATACAAGAATACACTAGTTGCTATATATATGAAGGACTAAAAAAACTCTAAGCTCCCTTCTTTTTTATCTCTGATAAATAATAAGCTATGAGTTATAAATACATATTTAAAGATACTAGGTCTTTTATTTTAAGCTAATAATCTTCTCCCTAAAAAAGTACTCTCACACACAATATTATTAAATAACAGAAGTACATATAAAAGAGCCTTTCTAAGAGAAGGTAGGGCCAAATAATTATGTACTTTTTATATAAACATAAAATGCTAGTTATAAAATAGGTGTACTCCCCTCTATGAAATGATAAAGGTCTTGATTAAACACGTTAGTTGTTAAAACTTTAATAGGCTTGCTCTTGCTAAAGATTTATTTACTAGTATAGAAAGAAAGAGAGAGGCACCCTTTCAGTTATATTGTATAAAGAAGAAATCACTCTTATTACTCTAATATCTTGCTTAAGTTATGAAGTACCTTTTATATTTTAAAGGAGCTTATATAAGAACTTCTATTTAGTCATTTGGAGAAGAGGCATACTTCCCTATCCTATAATGTAAATAATAAAAGTAGGTATCATAAATTACTATAACACCCGCTTAATAAAAGAGTACTATACCATTTTACGCTTGCACCCGTAGTCAATCATTTATAGAAAGGAGTGCCCTTCTATCTTTTTGAAAGAGTTAGTATAGTTTCTATCTATAACTCTGAGTTTATATTCTCTAGTCTATATAACTTTTAGGGAGTTAATACCTTACAATAAAATATTCTTGTATTATTAAGGCTTAGTAAGAAGTTTCCTCCTTTATTTTAAAGGAACTAATTGTCGTATTCATATAAAAACTATAACTTTACTAAAGGGTAGTAAACTCAAGCCTTTTATTGCATAAGAATGGGGCATTTATTTCTTATCTCGATACTACATTTATGAAATAATTAAGGAAAAAGTACTTACTCTTTCTTAGGTAAACTATTTGCAAGGGTATACTTAGGTACTACTCTATATCGCTGCGCTACTATTATTCTTTGTTATTATAGTTTTAAGCATGATACCTTTTGCTAGATGTATTTTTTTAAAGGAGAAAAGGTACTCTCACTATAGAAGGAGTAACTCCTATATTTTTAAATTGGTAACTAGTTAAGGATTAATTACTTAAAAAAGAGTAATACTTACACAATCTTTTACTTAAGAAGGGTATACCACACTGTAAAGATCACTTGTGAAAAGAAAGCTTGCATAGGTAAGTAGCCCTACAGCATTAATAATACCAAGGTAAGATGTCTTTTTAAGCCATGAGTATTTCTTACTTTTATAATGCTCATAGATAAAGGATGCTTAAGTATGCCCTTGTTATTAAATATATTAGATATGTATAATTTTATAGCCTGTAATTATTAATACTCAAGCGTACGTTAAGATATTGTAGAGCTATAAAGAGGTTAATCCCTTATTTATATTTACTTATTAAAAATGAAAGCATAAGATGTGAATGGGGCAGAGGTCACCCTTAGACTGTATAATTTATAGGTAAAAAAAAGGTTCACTTTCCTAATACTAATACAAGGTACTTTACTATTAAAATAAAAAGGAAAGTAACCTATAAACTATAATATTTTTACCTTAAGTTTATTAAAGGGAAAGTACACATAATACTTAATAATAGAATATACTCTAGTAATTTCACTAGTAAATATATGGTAAAGCGTGTATTAAAAAGAAGCCCTTACTTGTATAACTATAGAACCTATTACGAGTGCACCTTTTGCTAGAATAATTAATAAGAACGCATATAAATAGTATGCTTTATTTTCTTATAAACAGCATTAAGTATCTTTATAAGTGATTAATAAATAATTGGTTCTAAGTGCGTCTCATATTTATACTCAAATATCTAATTTATAGAATAAGCGTGTTACTTAAGTAAATAGCGCCGTATTTTTATAATATAATTCAGTTATAAGAGATTATACTCCTATCTTGAAAAATCATTAAGGGGCCCTAGGAAATTGTTAGGTCCCTGGTAAATATCTAGTAACATCTCTAAGAGTAAACACTACAGTATAACTTAATATAGCAAAAAATTTATCCTTTAAGACTTTATAAATATAATATATTGATTAAGTAATCCTAAGCAGTTATAATAAATTTTTATGTTATGCTATTTAAAGTAGCATACTTTATATATATAAAAGGAGCTCCTTATTATGTGTCTTTAGTAATATATTTTATAAAAAATGGCAGGCTCTTCTTTTTAAGAAACCTATTAGTTATTACTTATAAAGGGTAGAAGAGGCTTATACATAATTAGAAAGAAACCTAAGGGCTATAAGGTAAAAGCTGCTTATTTACATAAAAATAATTTATTGAAGGAGTAAGTATATAAGGGCTACTACCTCCTTAAATAAAATGTACATAACCAGTTTCTTCTATAAGATAGAGTATCTAATAGTATAGTGAGTTCTTTTATTAATATCTAGTGCATACCCTGTACGAAAGAGTACTCTTATAACCTTTAGAAAGAAGAATGCTTACGTATAATCATTTATTCAAGTCTAACTATTTTTTAAAGATAAAACTTCCTATACTATCTAACATAGATTATTAGAAGTATTTTATATCTATACGTAATAGTGTCTTATACTTGAGTAGTAAACTATTATATCTTATTAGTTAGAGGATAGAGTACTGCCTTTAGTTACTAGTATTTATAAAGATATAAGTGAGAGTTCTTTCTAAAATATAATTACATAATAGAAAATCCACTTATACTCAAGTCTTTCCTATAGCAATATTTTATTTTTAATAGTTAAGAAGAAGGTGTACCCTCTTATTATTATTAAGGACTCCTTACATTTATTAAAGCTAGAAAATAGAAAGGGTCTTTTCCCTCTTATAGGTAATAAATTATTAACGAGTGAGTGAGTACACTTATACAAATCATAGGTTACTTAAGAGTACTAGTAGCTTAATTATAATAAAGGATAATAATTGAGCCCTAACCCTTTATAGTTATAGTTTTACCCCTAAGAATAATATTATAATCTTACTATATGTATATGAAAGAAAGGTATCTTGTTACATTTCTATATGCTTTAAGAAATGCTTATAAAAAGCAGCTTTTATAGGAGATGATCTTAAAGTATTAAATAAGACACTTTTAGCTTAAGAAGAAAGCTAGGGCTTAAAGTAACTTCTCTTATTATGTGTGAAGTCATATTAGTTAAGAGTTATACATATGCAAGAAATAGTTTTTCTTCTAGTAATAGAGTAAATAGTTAAGGACTCTCTATAATAAAATAATAATAAAAAGGATGTACCTATAAGCAAGCTCTCTTTGCTTAAGTATTCCTTTCTATGAAGTACTATTTTATACTTTGCTATATACATTAGGTAATAAGCCTCTATTATTTAAATTATTAAAGAGGAGTACCGTTTCTCTCTTGTCTTATAAATAAGTATTTTCCTTCTCTAGAGTTAGGTTACACAGTACACTTAAAGCATAATTATTAAAATTTTTAAGTAAAGGAGACTATACTCTTTAATAAGTAACACTAAGGTAAAAGAGCACCACTATAGTAAGGCCTTTTGTAATTAACATATTTAGTAATCCATATGTATAGTATAATAAGAGTTAATAACTTAAGATTAGAGAGCTAGTAAAGCATAACCATAATTTATCTGTGTTAGTTCTCTTAAAGAAGGACATTTCATTATACTTGCCTAAATAAAAGAGAGTTTATATTATAGTAAAAGCGAAAACTATCGCTTATAACTAATAGTAAGTGTTTTCTCTCATAATTAAAAAAAATAATTGACTCTTACAAGGGTACCTTACTTATGAATGTTTTGTTATAGGAATAAAATCTCTTTTTAGTAATTCATTATTTAATAAAAAGGCAGGGTATAATATAAATACGCAAGCTTTCTCTCTTCTAATTATAGCATAAAATATTATGCAATACTCTTTATGTGACATAACTTAACTTTAGGATTACTTAAGGCATTAATGTACTCTAGCGTTATAAATTAGGGTGGTGGGTAGGCTTTTCTATTATTAAAGTAATTATACGCTATAAACCCGTTTCTTAAGTATTCTTGAGCATTACCAAATGTACCTTGCAAAAGGTGTGCGCTCTTACACCAAATATGTAAGATATCTTGAAGGGTATTATTTATTCTAGTGTTGCTAATTATTATTTATATATTAAGGTAATAAACTTTTCTTAATACGAAAAAGGGTTTAATATAAAGCTAACAAGCTTGATTATTAAATTATACTTGAGTTACTGTCTTATTATAGAAGATAGAGTTCCATAGAGTCTCTCTTTAATACGGGTTTTATAAAGGTAACTTAGATATTATAAACACTTAATTAGTTATGTGCAAATAACTATTTCCACTAGAAATGCTGTAATAAGTAAGCCCTTCTCACACTATATATAAGTAGAAATATTTTTTAAGAACTAGAACTAATTTATTAAATACTAATACTTGCTTCTTTAAGGCTACCTATTTTACATTGGTTAGTAGAGGAGACTCCCTTAAATAAAGTATTGCTTCTAAAGGACTAAGTAAAACTCTCTTACAATAAAATTTTTACGTAACGTAATAAACTCTTAATAGATACTCTTTATTTGCTAGATATAATATGTAAAAAAGGAAAAATCCTACCATATTGTGCTTTAGACAAGTGTAAGGGAAGAGCATAAATCATAGACTTATAAATTAGATGCCAAATATGTATGTCTAAGGGATTACCTTTTATAAAAGCTAGGCCTATTATTTACTTCTAATAATTATGACTTAAGAAGTTCTTACATATACCCATAAGGGAAGAATACCACGTACTGTTTATAACGAAGGGATAAACTCTAGTTATTCTAGTATAAGGTACGTGCATTTAAATTGCTTGCACTTTTGTAACAGGAGATATCATAAGCTAAAATATTCATATAATATACTATATAATTATAAAGTACTTAACATAACAAGGAAAGTTATTAACACAGGTATACTATGTGTCAAGTCACAAATATTTTAATACTAAGGTATAAGAAAGAGACACCCTTAACTATGTATTTTAAAGTTATGCTAATAAAAAGCTATAAGAGAAACTATCATAACCTTTTCTATTTTATGTAGTTATTAGGCTTAGAGTAATATCTATAAGTTATTTAAAAAGACATTCTATAATTTTAGGTATATAAGGAGATACTACTATTCCATTACAGATTATGAGTTACTTGCATTTTATTGAGTATGTCCTTTAGTTAAAACTTATTTTATAGAGTTTATTTTTATGATGATAAGCCCTTAGTAATATCTAGAGAGTGCCCTTTTTTTTGTCATGTTATACTTAAGCACCTTAAGCTTATAACTATAAGAAAGATAAGTACTTAAAAGGAATTGTGTTGAAACTATTTAATAAAATAATAGGATAAGAGGACACTCCTTTTATATTAAGGAACTAATGTTTAGCCTTAATTATAATAAATTAGTAAGTAATTTTACCTACTACTAGAATATCTAATAATAGAGACTTGAAGAGTTACTTGATATATAAGTACTCGCTGCCTTAGTTTTTACTATTTAATAAAGGTTGCAGCAATTACTAGTCCTTAAGCTTTACTACACTATATAATTAAATAATTAAAATATAAGACTGTTTACTCAGGAATTCTCTCATATACTAGTTTAACTATAAGGGTCCTCTAGATTATTTAAAGGTTTTAGGTACTGGCTTAAGAGCTATTCTGTTTATACTTAAGAATTATTTCGTCTTAATTGCGGCATAATAAGGGAGCACTTTTTAGAAGAAAGAGGGTAGCCTTTATATACTTCATATACTTCTATAGTTGAGAAATAATTGTATTTTGAAAGCGCTATAACATATCTTCTTATAACAAAGTCTTTTAAATAATTAAACATAGATATGCTAGCATCACTAACACTTGCATTAGAAGCCTAAGTATCTTATGGAATGTACTAGAGAAGTAGCTCTTAGTATAAATTATTATAACTCACTAGTAAAGGTTCTCCTACCCTGTATGTAGATATACGTTTGTTCTTATTATCTCTCTAACATTATTATAAGTACTTATAACTTATATGACGTAGAGTTTCTTTTAAATACTTTTACCTGGTGAAATGGGGCGCCCTCCCGATACTTTATATTTAGACATATTAGAAAAGTATACTAGTATCAGGTAAAAAAGGTAAATTCTCTCCAAAGGCAAGGGTATACATTCTATAATCACTTTAGGTATAACAAGGACTAAGCTCTGCCTTACCCTGTACTTATGACTAAACACTTATAGCAAGCTTAAGAGTAGTTGCCTAAGAGTCCTTAACTTATCGCATTCTATTACCTAAGAGAGAAATACTGCCTTAATTATAAAAATCTAGTATCTGCAAGGAAAGTTAAGGACTAGCTACGTAAAGGCAACTCGGCAGAAGCACCACGCTTGTATACGAAACATAGGTTCGAGCCCTGTTTTCTCTAGTAAATAAGCTAATTCAGCAGCATACGAATCTTTTATCAGCGAGTTAGAATCTTAATTTAAGCCAATATTTACCAAATTTACATAAATTGCGTCAATTTTTGGCTCTCTTCAGAGGAGATGTGAAAAGATAATTGACCTCCAGTAGTCGCTCGTGATTCTTAGTAGAATCTTTTCTGAA
>JAYMSP010000365.1:0-55823 GCA_036897095.1 Plantago elongata | reverse complement strand
TGTTCCTGATAAGATGGCTGCTGCAATATCTATCAGCTCTGAGCCTGTTCATGATGCACAATAGAGGCCCTTAGGCCGGCACTCTAGTGTGTTTGTCAGTATGGATATGTAGTTAGAAATGTAATAATCGTTTTTTCCGTTTTCTTCAGTCATATTCAGATATGATTTCTGAGAGAAGAAAGAAGGTTACAAATGGTATGGAAGACACTTATGGTTCGGAAACAGAGCAATGATCATGGAGGGACAAATTGAGACTCGGAGATGTAGTAAGTAATTGTATATCATTTCAAAGACTGTAGAATATTTTCAGCAGGTACTACGCAGCATTATCACCGACCAGACCATGTTTCCCAATCAGGCCTTATGTCAACCTCCAATCTCTGTATCCTCCATCAGCTTCTTCTTCCTGCCGCGTGGACTTGCGCATCTTCTCCAGCTGTGCAAGAAGTAATTCTGTTGCTCCCCAGTCACGTTTTACTATCTCGACTCTTGAATTACAATGCAACCTTCAGTCGAAGCTTCAAATGGTCAGGGTTGGATACACAGTAGTAGTGGCTTCTGATGTTGAAATTGTACTACTACTGTATTTTATTCGATAAAACAAGTATAGTCTGGATTTTGATGTACCTTTTGAGTATTGATAAACATCCTTGTTCAAAATACCACGGGATGCACAGATGACATTAGAACATAAATTTGAGTCAACTGTCAATACTAAATTGGTTTTGTGTTGCCAAGCAATTCTAAACTAGTCTGAAGTCTGAACCAAAATACCCACACCCAGAGTGACTTGTGAACAAAGTTCGATGAAGAATTTTCGTCTCAGCTGAGTCGTCAAAACACAGAGCCTTAAAACTCTTCGTGTTTGTTTGGCATGCTGCTTGAGCGGTCAACTTCCCACTTATATCGAACTTTTTATACATAAAACATTCAATTTCAATTGGGACAAGGACATTCAAATTATATCTCAATCAGTCCCCAATCCTTGAAGGTCTTTCCATGCCCGGAGCGTTAATTCATGAGCTGAGCTAGTTGTCGAATTCTTACTCTCACTTTTAAATACCTTTCACTTTGACTCTTAACTACTTTTAAATTTACGAATTCTCACTCTCGGTCTCTCTCCCAAATTCCCCCAATTTGACTTAGGGCAAAACATCACGAAAGGAAAAAATTTAAATTGTTTACGTACTTGAAAAGCTAGTACATGCATACGGTGTCAGATCCAGGGGAGGGGTGCGGATCGGGTCAATTTAGATCAGGTAGTACATTTAAGTAATTTTATTGGTCGAATTCGGACCGGTTGAATGTCGTTTGAACATGGACCATTTTAGTGATAAAATTTAATAACATTTTTTGTCATCTCGGAATAGGAATTTGTTCAGATTATATCTTGAAATACGCTAATTAAATTAATACTTGTGAACCCGATGAATTTGATTATTGAAATCGAATAATATCTTACCTGATCTCGGATCAATGTTCGGATTGCTGACATTTGTGTTCTCTTGTCAAATTTTAAATTCAATTCGGACCATTTCAGGTCGTACTTCGGGTTTTGCTAGGAAAGGCCAATAAAAATACAACCCCCCATCTCCCTTCTTCCATTCTACCCTCACCGGAAAACACCCGCCGCCACCAGACTTCCAAGCAAGTAGACATTCGTAGATGACGACAATTCGAAGATTTTGCTGCAACGATCTCCTCCGATTCGCACCGGTTAATCTCGACCATCTCACCGAAACTGTTAGTTCCTCTAACCCTTTCGATTCCTTATCAATTCATCTCATTCTACGATTTTTATCTTTCTTCTTGAACACTAAGCCAATTGAAATTGTTGCAGTTCAATATGTCATTCTACATGACGTATTTAGCCCGCTGGCCTGATTACTTCCATGTGGCCGAAGCTCCCGGTGGCCGAATTATGGGTTACAGTGAGTTCTCTCTATCTGTTTTAGTGCTCTGTAGGTGGAAATGCATTGTTCGATCGTTGTGTTTGTTTGTCTGACTGTTTGGGCGAATTTGATTTCGATCGGAGTGATTTGAGTTAGATTTTCGGTTTTTCAGCGCCTATTTTGACTGTGAAATACTTTTATTCTTTGTGTTTTCACTTTCCAGTGATGCACATTTCAATTAGTGTGAGCGTGTAATCGAATAATGTAGTTGTGATCACTCAATGCTATTGAAACTTGAGAGTTTATATGTTTGAACTTTATAGTGGTACACTGTGAGTAGAGTTTGTATTGTAGTGTTCTTTAGCTAGTTGAAAGTAAAATTTTGCATTGTGGTGTTCTTTAAATGCGGTTTTTACATTCCTATGTTCGCATAAATAAAAGCTCTTGGTTCCTAATGTTTTACATAAATATATTTTCAGTCATGGGAAAGGTTGAAGGACAAGGAGAATCATGGCATGGTCATGTAACTGCAGTTACAGTGGCACCGGAATACCGGAGA
This sequence comes from Plantago elongata, assembly GCA_036897095.1. NCBI lineage: Eukaryota > Viridiplantae > Streptophyta > Magnoliopsida > Lamiales > Plantaginaceae > Plantago > Plantago elongata. Next base: position 53,372 of record JAYMSP010000365.1, on the reverse strand, counting down.
CAACAGTTAGCCAAGAAACTGATGAACCTTTTGGAGGACATCAGTGATAAGATGTAAGGGCGTACCGAGTAATGTACTTGGCTTTCTCTTTTTCCAATTGATCATGCTTCTTATGGCTTTGCCAATAATGTGATTAACCCGTGTTGAATAAATTTTATGTACATTTACAATATACTCCATGCTTAAATCTTTTGACACATGCTTTTATTTTATTGAATGCATTTGGCTCCCTAAAAAATTGATTCTTTAAAGCCAGTCCATTAGAGTTGTGTGTTGAGTTTTTTTTCCTCCTGACATTGGTTCGGGACCTTAATGTGATTGTTCGTTTAGGGTTGTTCTCTTACAGAAAACAAGAGTGGATTCGGCTTTTTGAAGATATTAATTAAACTACCTTAGGCGTCCACATCAACTTTTCACGCTGAATCATATACAGTATTACAAAATCAGTTAAATAAAGAAGTTTCCAGCATGTGCTGTGTTTCATAGCATTGTTCTCCAATGCTGCGATTGAAGTCCTCAAGATCAGTGGCGAAGCCAATATATGTTGAGTGTGGGCAATTGCCCCCACTCATTTTTTCTTCTCCCTTCTATAATACATGTTGCATGTAACAATTTGCCTCCACTTAAATCCTCCTGAACTTTGTCAAGATTAAAAATTTACTTCTGAAGTCCATTGCATCAAATAATGATTCAAATAGATCAAGTTTGCACATTAATGTTGCCAAGACAACATACATTTTTTCAACATTAGCTTGTGTACACTTATTACAACAGATTCCTTCTAATGTTGGCATAATTTTGAAATTATACTTGGCTAAGATTATTTTTGCCCCCACTAGTTGAGTTTCCCGGCTTCGCCTTTAAAGTTCTTAAAATAACTTGGATGATAGTACATAGTTTTCATTATGAAATTATATTTGAACTTTGTGGACAGTGCACTTACATTGTTTGTTATTTATTTTGTAGTGATAAGGGATATTTTGTTGACCTTTTTGTGAGAGCTTCAAATATACCTGCCATCAAGATGTATGAGAAGGTATTGTGAACAAGTTCCAACTTCCAACTTCCATGGAACTAAGTTGAAGTTATATAACCAGCTATCTACGTGCAAAATTCCCTTTTTATTATTGCAGCAGCTGTTATAATTCTATTCCTTGTCCTTCCCATTTTGCAGCTTGGCTATGTAGTTTATAGGCGTGTACTTCGATATTACTCTGGAGAGGAAGATGGATTGGGTGAGATTTTTCGACATACTTTGAGCAATTGTTATTTTCTTTATAGTCCTATTACCCCGTGGATGTATTTTTATTTCTGATATTCTATTGTTCTGTTCTGTCTTTGGCAGATATGCGGAAAGCACTGTCAAGGGATGTCGAAAAGAAGTCTGTCATTCCTCTCAAACGACCAATCACTCCAGATGAACTGGAATATGATTAAGTCTTAGGGGGAATAATAATGCAGTCAGGTATGTTTAAAAAGCATCGGCAAATTGTATCAATCCTACGAGGATGTGACTTTCTGTGTATTTGTAATTTTATGCACTATAATACGTTAATCTGCTCGAATGACTTCCAGACTCCAGTGCATTTAGATGTGAGTTTGTGATGTGTACTTGTAAAATTTCAACTTTGCGTGAATACAATGCCCAAAAACTGCGATTGTGAAAATCAGGAATTCTTCCTCAAAAACGAATTTTCCCAAAATCAGATTGCCTTGTGGCCTATAAAGATTAGCCCAACTGGCCCATGCTTGATCCACATATTTGTGGGTTAAGTATCATGAGTGGATGGCCCAGCTACGTTTATTTGGTGGAGGCTCTTGATTTAGCATTAGCCAAGGCATTGGCAGGCCATCCAGATAACCTGCTCATTTGGAATCACATTCCTTGCTCAGTTGCTTGGAGTGTCCGATGTTACCCTGAGTGACTTGGGAAGCGGGGAGTGAAGGAGACGCGAGGTATCCTCCGCTCCAATTACGTAAAACTAGTCTAGTCAAAATTCACGAATGGACTCACAGGGTGGCAATACCAATCTGATCTATTAACTCGGTTTTGAATTGGATCCAAATTTAGATATGGTTCTAACGTTTTCTATATGAAATCACTTGGGAAGCAACATAATAAGTACTAACGGTGATACATTTGAACTAAAATTCCAAAATTATGTGGATCCAATGACTCCGATATAAGTCCACCATAGTCCATAGACCTTCTTAGTAGTAGTAACTGATTTGGGTCCAGTCAATCACAAATTTGATCCATTTAGGGAACGAGATTAAACCAATAAAATAATCTCAAATATTTCAATACCTCCCCAACATATGTTTCTTAAAACATCAATTCAATTTTACACAACCTAAATAATCTTACATTTTTAATAAATTTACAACCTTTTCCAAGTTTTCATGTTTTCATATTTAGTTTTTTTTAAAGTACCCGTTAATTTTGATGTATGAAGTTACCGGATTTATGGGAGGTAGAAAATGTTCTTTTATTTTCGAACTTGAAACATAGATATTTGGAAGCAATTATAGGAAGTTTAACCCCACCGAAAGTTTGAGATATGAGATAGATATTTGGAAGCAATTATAGGAACTTTAACCCCACCGAAAGTTTGAGATATGAGAATATGTAAGTCACACTTGCATGATGTGACCGTTCATTTCAGTAGGACCCTGAAATTCTCTGGTCAAAATGAGGTCAACTAGAGATATGTCGAAGTTCACTTTAAAGTGAGTTAGGACAAGAACAACGATTTCTCGAAAGGGATATATATGTCGACGGTGTAGACACCTGCATTTGGTGGTTCAACACTTGTCTCCAAAGTTAAATTCGATCGATCCATGTTGTACGAATCAGCTCAAAGTTGGTCTGGTTCGACTCGATCCTATGCACCTTTCCTTTTTCCACCAGGCGTGGTTTGGAATTGACACCCACTACTTGAACTGAGTGGTCCAAAGAGATAGACGACTCTGATGTTTGGTTCACATCTTCATTTTGAGATTGATGGTCATATGTTGAGTTACAGGTTCAGATTTGATCAACTATATGTGGTCCTTCTAATAATGAGGAGCTTTCACAAGTACCTTTCTTTGCCTCATGATCAATTGGAAAAGCGTGAAGAAATCTTCACGCGGGGGGTCGCCCTTTTTCAAGTTTTTGCCCGTCACACCAAGCCATAAAGCTCGGCAGTTGCAAATCTCAGTCGATCGGGCCCTTTCCTGATTGAAAAATACGTTCTCATTACTCTCGGGAAAGATTTTAGAATAATCTAATTTTATCATATTGAAAGGGACAAATTTCAAATTTTTGATATAACTTACCATTCCAATCATCTAAGTGAAATATAAGAAACACACTCTGTAAGGTGGTTTGATAAATGTCCGTTTTAACTCTACAATCACATCATCTTTACTCAATACATAATGAGTAAACTTCAACCTACAAAACTTTATCACCTTTTCTAAAGGACAAGCCGAACTAAGTTACTATAAGTCGCGAATTAGAGACTTTCCATCGCCTGGAACATGAATTCGCACTCAGAACGCAAAAGAGAGACTTTAGTTAAGGCACATTCACAAACTTTCTACTATTTTCACTGAGAATACATATGCACAAATACACAATAAGACTGACATTAACTCTTTACATAATTTATTAACGAACTGATTCAAAGAGAACTTTTACAATATGAGAGTTGATTGTTTCTGAATTACAATATGCTCTATAATAGAAACTTCTAGCAATGCTCAGGAAGTTTTGCTTTGTATGAGAATCCAAATCTCCTGAAGATGATTTTGTCACCACTAACTTCACGAGTTCTTGCATATCTGCAGATTCTATTTCCACGGTTCTGTTCTCTTCCACGTCACCTGCCCACCCATTGTTTTCCTCTACCTGTTTCATCATTTTAAATTACAATTACTTAATCCGAAATCTTAACTGTAATGTAAAAAAGGATGTTAAAAAGTTGTAGTATGTACCTTCTGGTGTTCAAATGTCTGATGCTGATGGCAGACTCTATTGGTGATGTCAATGAGCTGTTTGTACTTGGGGTTGGAGAGTAATGATTCCTCCGAAACAAACCGGCTGCTACTGCCGCAGAGATTTAGTGTTTGCACGAGTATCTCTGCATCCCCGTTCCTTGCGTTGCCCTGCTCTTCCCATATCTTTAGCCACTTTTGCCACTGATGCACAATGAGATGTTATTAGCGGGATAGAGGGAGTAGTGTTTTTAGTGTAGGTCCACTGTAAATAGTGAGGAGTTAGATCATTGATCCACCACCATATGATCTATTATCTCTTAAAAGACTTTTAGAGTATTCCAATTCGTTTAGTTTAACTTAAACTACTACTATAAAGATCGCATACCAAAGTTCGATAATAAAGAATACAAGTGTCATTACTTTCATACCGTAAATGATGATTTCAACCCGTAACAAACAACCAAGTGATCTAAAAGATTATAAAGTATCACCACTTTTTATCCCATTTCACATCCCACTATTGCAGACTACTAGCACCCACCAGATGTAATATTGGGTTATCTGAATGATGAAATAGCCCAGCCAAAATATCTTTGTAAGCATACTCCAAAAGTAAAAGTTACAGAGAACTGGAGTGTGTGTCTGAATGATAAACTAATGATTTCTGGAGCCATATTTTCAGTGCTTGTCTATAAAGCTCGTGAATGATCAATCATGTAATAAAAGGACAAATGAGAGGAAAGATATATTACCGCATGATGTAAGTGGTGATGAGTGTCTCTGCCATGAGCCAATAGTGTGTCCAAAGCCAGTTGATTGAGAGTTCTGAGCACAATCCCCACGAGGCTATACCTTGTTTGAGAACTCCTACAACAACAAGATTTACCCATACTTTCCATCAATCAAAGGCCAACTAGCACCATAATCTAGGTTGATTTCAAATTCTAAACTTTTATACAAATGTACGGTATAATATTTTGCAGTTTTATCTTCAATGGTCGTACTGGATAAATTGTATATTAGGTCAAGTGGTGAATTTGATAACGATTACAACTAGTTTGTTTTGTTTACTTTAATGTAAAAATCTCTTCTAAAAGTGATATAAAAGATGATAAATAAAATTAAAAAATGTTTTACTGAAAGAAATAAAGTCAATTGAAGCACGATCCCGAAGTATAAAAATAAATAGGTTAATTACCTTCCTCCATTTGGGAATTTGAGCATGTCTCCGTTTTCAAACTCGGTGACGAAGGCACGCTTCTGCTCCTTGGAGAGGTGTTGTCTGTCGAAATGCGATACAATCGTCTCTAATAGAATTGCAGTCTTAGCCCAAGCGAGGCGCAAATGTGATTTTTCTGGCTCGAACTCACTCGCAGCCGCTACATAGTAGTTTAGAAGAAGCCTTCGGTCACTCAATGTGAATTCTCCAAGGTTGCAATTTTTGTACCATCTGTATTACAGATGTAAGAACAATACTCTGATTAATCTCAAATATTTTTTTTTATACGGGATAAGAACATTCCGCAGGAAAGATCATATTCGCCACTATATACATTAAAAGATGATTATGTTTAAAGGAAGCTAGAAATTTTCTAATCTCTTACTTCTGAATGCTTCTCCATTCGCGCTGATGCAAGGTTTGGCAGTTGTTGTAGTCCAATTTTGCGAGCTCAAGGTATGTGTTGTTATTAACATTTGGCATCCTGGTTATAGAAAAAAGAAATGCAATTTAAGATAATGTAAGATTAAAAGATGGACAAGTAAAAAAATAAACTACTTTAGTTTCTGATTGTAACATTTAATCTAAGAATTTACTCAGTTACCGTGTGGTGAAAACCAATGTAAAGAAACAAAAGGGAATAATTCTGGAGCAAGTAAAAGCATAATCTTTCTAGAGGATGGACAAAATCAATTATGTATTTTTATATATGATGAGTTAGTTGATGATGAATTATTAATTGTCTTGATCTTTAAAGACAAATACCTTAATACTCATGTTTATTTTGTTTGCCGACTAAACTTGTCTTTTGGGTTGAACCCTTTGGCAAAAATGATAATTTATGTAAAGTTCTCAGGTGTATCTATTTGAATAAAAACATGCATGCAAAAATGGTATCTATACGGAATTATGGGCTCCTGTTTTGCGGCTTTCAGCCTAACCCAGTTATTATATTTTTTGGCTCCCTCTTGGGGCTCACACATGACAGACTGCTTCGAACCTCTCAAGTTCAACGTCCCATCATGTAAAACCGTAATTTGATAAAATGGTAACTCGTAAATTCGTTCAATTGAATAGTATATTTATAAATTATTAACTGAAAAATTCAACTGGAATTCAGGATATTCGATAAGAGCCCTTAAATACTTATCGAGTGAATATATATATGTCAAATCATATTATTGAATTGTGCATATTTTAATAATTGGGATTTTGTTTTACCTATACAAGGTCTTGCCAATCCAAACGTCGTCGTTGCCTCCGTATTGGTCTATGTAGAGTCGACTTTCGACTCGAGGTAAACTTGCATACCATGGGATGTCTAGTGCATATTCCACCTGCAAAGTTCATCAAAAGTAAACATAATTCTCAGTAAATGTAAGTGTTTCAATTAATTTTAGCCTGAATCAGTTGAATGTCGGATTTGAAAGATATGAACAGCAAAAGGCCAAGATAAAATGCACGTACAGGATAAGATACAAATCATCTAGTGACAAGATATCTCATGTAGTTCAAGCCGTATACTTTGAATTTGTACAGAAAGTTCAATCTTGACATACTAATCAATTCAAATTGGATATATTCAATTTGTACTTACATTGTCAATGCCATATTTGGGTTCAAAGCATCTCATCCACAAAGTCTGAACCTATTTGTATTTAAGTAACTAAAATCGAGAACTGATTTATATGATTTTACTCACTGTTGACAAATTAATTGATAAACTAGCTAGTTAATCATTATTAGATAGGCATTCACACATTACTTACTTCGTTTAGACAATCAAACGATCGCATCTAACTGATAAACTTGTGCTAAAAAACACCAAAATTACGGAAGAATAAAACCTATACAAAATACGAACCTCGCCTTGAAGATCCTTGGTCAAGATCCACTTATCAAAGACATCCTCCTTGGCTCTCCTTTCTCGAAGATACTTGCCGGAGAATTTGGCAGCCTCGTCGAGTACATTTTCTCCCGGAAACTTCACCTCTGAAGCCCGGTAAAGGTTGTACATCCCCGTTACAGCCTGAGTCGACTGCCCCGCAAAGCAGAAGAACTCTCCACCCTTCTCAAAGTGTTTGAAAACATCTGTGATCGATTAAACAGTTGGTAAATTGATTGGAATGGATTCAAGCGAAGGCATAGAGACATTAACCAGACAGTGTAACTCATAATGTCTTGTCTCGTCCTTTACGATTAATTCATTACCTGCAGAAACATCGTACCCATGTAGCCTAAGAAGCCTGAAACCCATAGCCGTGTCATCAAGGTCCTGAACTTGAGAATTTCTTGCCCAGCAAATTCCCTTTTTTGTCCAGTATCTGAAATTTACTTTTACTACATCACTCAACTGTAAAAAATGTAAAAAAAAAAAAAAAGAAAGTAACATAATGAATTGATAATGGTTTTAATTACCTGCTAACATAATCAACACATTCGTTTATTTCGTCCTTGAAGTAACGAGAAATTCCAAGGCGTTCCAACCTGTCTACTGCCCACAAGTGCTCGAACAAGTCCACCGGATACACATTTGGTACTGCGATCATTAAACACGGATCGAAATCAGATACACATTGTGATATGTTGTTAAACCCGAGTACAAATCAGTTAGGCAATCTTCTTAAGAAGTTATCCATGGTAAATTATCAAATCAGACAGCTAGCTGAGAAGTGAATACTAAACAAAGTATGTTCGAACTTAGTATGCATAACATTTTAAGGCCAGGAAATCAACTTTGAAGTGAGGGACATACATGTACTATACTACTTTCCATGCATCAAGATATGATTTTTACTGGAACTCATTGTACCACATACTTGTCCATCAACAATTTGTTTTTCTCTTTCTTTTTTCTTTGTCAAAAAGAATTAATAAGTCTAGACATAAAGTGACATAAAAAATAGTTTTTTTTTTTTTTTCTTAATTGAAATGTTTGAATAGTTACCTCCACCATTGAATTTTTGAACTTGGTTGGCCAGGTATTGAAGGCAATTATGGTCCTTGGTTTGCTGGAGGGCATAGGCAGTGGAGGATGGAGAGAAAAGAAAAGAGCCATCAGAAGATTGCAAGTGTAATAGCTTTTCCCAATCAAGTCCATGCATTCCTTCCAAAGTGTGCAGTAATGTTGTGGCCACTCTGTGCATCATGTCCCTTGGTATTCTACATGTCACCACACATTTTATTAAAGTCGCATTCTTTTCTGAGTACAAGTAAACATATTCCGTGTATCTAAGTGTCTGGCATGCTCATATAGTTCATACTTATAATGTGTGGTCTTTCACAATACGAGACGTTCTTAATGATTTTAGTAATTACCTAGTGAGCTTTAAGTCTCTTTTGGCATAGATCTGCTGCAAGGCCGGAGAATCATAAGGTATATCAATGTGTAGCTTTTTGGCTATGTCAATGAGTGATGGAAGTGCCACTTCAAAGCCTATGGGCATGTGCTCTTCATTCTCATCCTCAAGCTTCTTTATATTCTCCCTCAAAAAGCTTATTCCTGCATGTATATATAAATGTATTATATAATCAGTAAGAAATACAACATTCTTACTTGCCATGCCTAAATTTGGCCATGTCTACCATTAACAGTACACATCATCAACAACTTTGCTTATTGTTCCTCCTTTTGTCCACTACCACACAAATCTACAAGTGTCTTTGGGTCCCTTTTCTTTTTCTTTTATGTGCAGGAGTATGTTAGGAGATCATCTCGATTATAGATAAACATGAAACAATAATAAACTGGAAAGTTTTTTTTTAAATTATAAATGTCATGTTAATCACTTTTGAAATGAATCAAAAAATGTGGGTGAAGCTTGGCAGATAACTACTGGAAAGTTATTAATGAGACTTAGGTGTTATTTTATAGTAAATATAATAGGAGTTCAACAAAAATTTATAGTTGCTTAGTTAATAATAATATTTTATTAACTATATAATTAGATGTGTATTTTTAAATTAAATATAAACATATGTACCGTAAGAGTTAACTAAAACCATGGCATGCGATAAATAAATCAGGTTTTGAGTTGGTTAGAAGCTAGCATATGATCTATCGAAAGAAAAAACAAAGAGTATATCACATCATGAATGATGCCAATCAAATAATATTTATTTGTGGTCCATTTTCTTAGGGTTGAAAGCTATATTTACAAGTTAAAACAAGTAGTGCTTAAACATAAACGACACACATTTTTTTATTCGTCACTATCCATTTTATGTCATTTGTAGAAAATAGTTTTATTTATTTATACCTTGTAATATATGCAACTACATCATTGTACAATCGACAAGTGTGATTGTAAATTTATAATTTCGTCTTACGTAAATTTTATATACGTATTTGATAACTTGATAAATATTGACAATAGTTTACCATTGTGATTATTACATGGATCCTTTTATAACATGAAATCAAAACTTGATTATCTAGAAGAGAGTTATCTTATTAAGTTAATAATGAAGAAGAGAGGAATTTTGTTTTGAAGAAATAAAAGGAAAAAGTTTAGAACCTTTATCACTTTTGTCAGGGTGCATGTTCCATGATCTCAATGCAATGACACAAGCTAAAGTGTTGAGTATCCGATCGTGAGCCAAAAAGATTTCTCTGTCACCCCAAGACCCATCCCGGAGTTGGTTTCTTGATATCCACTCCAGACTGGACGGGAACTGGGGTTTCCCACAGCCGCCGATGTCCTCCACCAAGGCCACCCACGCGGTGTCATATGCTGATAGGCTTATTTCTCCGTCCTCCATCGATTGAAGCCTTGACCGGATGGACCCCACTAGGGTCCTTACCTTATCTGCCACTTGGCCCACCTTGAAATGTTTGAAATTGATAAAAGTCAGTAAATATGTTAAAATGGTGTAAAATCTTATTTCGTGTTAATAATCAATTACTGATTTACACCCTGTGTATATAGTAGATGGAATAAATCGACTCAAGATTTCTCCAGCTATATACTATATATGCAGTGTGGTAAGTAGGACGATAGTAATTGAGTGCGCATAATATGTCACACCATTAATTTTAAAAGGGCGCGGGGAACTGGAGGAGAAAAATCATGTACCCACCTTATTTGATGATTTAGCTTTATTATTATCTGTGTCATCTTCCACAATATCTTGCCACTTTATCACTGCCGGTAAACTGTTTTGTATCACATCTAAATATTCTGCATTTTCATACACTACACAAACAAAAATTAAAACTATCGATTAATCAATTTATTCCATACATAACCATACATAAATAATAAGAGAAAAAAGGAAGAAAAAACTCTACTTTGTCCAAGAGCTTTGTACTTGTATTTTTTTTTTATATAATTAAGAAAGAAACTCCTATATATGATATATCTTTTTCCTTTTCAATCTTCTTTTTTTTTTTTTTTTTGAGAATTTTCCTTTTCCATTTTCAAATATTTATTTTTATGGAAAAAATTTTTGAGATATTCAAACGATTTCTTAGCAACATTTATAAACGTTCGCCATAGTTCGTGTTTCTCTGCATCAAAATCAATTTGTTAACGTGAAACAACAAGTTTTTAGTATTCCTGCATTATTAAAGATTTAATTTTTATAATTAAACATGTAATATTTGTCAATAAATTCTTTATTTCATCACGTATCTCTCTTGCAAGGATGCTCGTGTGTAACATATCTACCTTCGACTGGAGGTCTAGAAGCGACGTTAGAAATCAGCCGTCGCGGGCGGGAAGTTGAAGAAGCGTGTTTTATCGTATCTGGGAAAGCACCTGCAATATATGATTAATGTACGGTATTTCACCATCATAGTAAAGTACAAGTAGAAGGGAACAAAATACGGAAACGATGAACGAATCGCTAGAATATGCATCTGATCCATGAAGGTGGCCAAAATATGATAATGACTTCTTTTAACTACTTTTGGAAAACTATACAAAAGAAACCAGAACCGTACACCTTTAGGCTTTAGCTCACACACGTATTTAAGAAAAAAGAAAAAGTAAAAGAATGGTTATATGGGAGCTAGCTAGCTAGGTACATACCGGCGGTGGAGCGAGGGGAAAAGGAGGCGGCCGGAATGTGTAACGCTGCAGTGTGGCAGCGGCCGATGGTGGTGGCTTGTGAGATGGTAGGGGAAGGAAGTGACATGTTTTGCCTTCGTATTGTGATTTTAAAATGTAGCTTAGTTTAGTTTATAAGTTAATTAAAAATGTGTTTGGTTTGAGGAGATGATGATGAGAGAAAATGGAGAGGAATATATATTGGGTTTTATAGGAGGGACAAGGTGAGGAACGAGACAGAACCGACTTGCCAAGAGATTCCCATGAATGAGTGCATGGCATCATCCAAAATTATCAAAATTTGGGAAATCATGTTCTTTCCTTTTTTTTTTCCTTTTCTTATCCTTGTGAATCAGGATGTTTATTGAGACTGAAAACGTTACTCATACCAACACTACACCTTTTTGTACAAAAATACGTTCTTAAGAACACTATTATTGAGTATACAAGCTTGTTCTGAAGATATATTATATGAATAACCATCTAATCATACGTTTGTGTACGAATGAAGATAATTAAGGTACGCATGGAAAAGAATATGTAATGGTATAGTGATACCAACATATCATTTAGGAAGAAACTCATTAATAATCGTGTTGTTTAAAGTGTCGAGTCTTGATTGATTAGTAATTCGGTCGTTGTAGATACTATGCAGTTTACTAACCAAATGCTCTGAGTGGCAAGATGGTGTATCTTTTTGAGTATTATTTATTCTCATTGTAATATATTTAATTTTATGAATGAAAACAAATCTTATGCTGAGGAAAAGAAAAAGTTTTGGTTTTGTGTGGCAAACATATATATATACACATTCATTCTGTAATCCATGCGAACTTTATTAATTTGGCTTTAATCATGTGGTATACCAAACTCTAAAGTGGTTCTAGAAATTCACCTATGTGCTTGTTATGTGCTTGTGATGTGAAGTTTAAAAGTTAAAAGTATGAATACTATTGGCATGTAATATTGTTGTTTTTGGGTGTAGGTCCGTAGGATTAAGTAAAGGATAGTTGAGCTTTAGTGGAGGATGGTTTAGTTTGTTTATGGGGAAGCATTTTGCCCCTCATAAGTTCTACTATATGTGTAAAGTGCCCGAAAATTATGTTTGTGAAATTTTTGAGTTAAAATTTCAAAAGTTTCCATTGTGCATTTAGAACTTTAATTCCGTGATAAATCGTGTAGATTCGCTTGGCTTGATATACAACCACCACCCCTAGAGACAAGTTACGAATTATAAGGTCAATTGTGTTGTTTAGCTACCATTTTCGACTATTCTTAAAACTGTAATTTTGAGACTTATAAAATTGATCAATAACAGTTGAGATATTGTTCCTCGTGTTAGAATATCTAACATTGTAAAAGGATTACGTACACAAATAAAATGTTAATTGCATAACTTAATACTTCAAGTTTTCATCTCTTACGTTCTGATTATGCAAAGTCAATTAAGTTGTGAACTCGACACAAGAATCATATCCGAGTCAGTTGGACTAGTTCAACTACAAAATTTATGATGGGATGAAACTTACGGAGAGGCTTTACCTAGTAAAGTATGTTTGAAATCAGCATATATGTCGCACTAACTTTTGAATCATATTATTCACATTGTCGAAGTTCAGAATATTAGAGGTCACTTTGAAAGAAGAAGAAATCAACCTCTGAGGAATTGAATGCTTATATGCCTGGTTGGTTTGAAACAAACTCATCAAATATATTCTCTTTTGTCCGTACGTGAATATAAGTTTATACTAAGACAGGTGAATTTTAGTACTTGATTTATCTATTCAAGGTTAAATATAGTTCATTAAGATCATACTAACATTTGAATAATGTGAGTTTTGGTTTGTTACCGTACATAATTGGGATCATTTAGGAGACTAGCTATGACAGATAGAACTTTAATGACGTGAGTTTTGGCGGTTTCAATAATAACTACTGCGTAGATATTATTAAAGTATTTTAATCATAAATAAGTTCGAAATTATATTAGATATTGGAATAAATCAAGTAAAATATTTTCATAATGCAACCCTTGTGTTCTATTCCAATCGGCCAGAAGCTTTCTTCATTTGCATTTTGATCCTTGCATTGTTTATTGTTTCTGATTTTGATTCCCAAGTCTTCTATTCAATGCAATCGAGTCCTTTCGGAGTCCGTTTCTAACTAAATCATCCTATTCTTTTGAGCAATTTACATAAATCCATATGAATGCAGTTACTTAGGGTAGTAGACATGTACAGGTCTTTGCGCGTGGCCTTTGAGATGTAAGGGAGTCAATATAAGAGAAAAAGATTAAAGAGATAAATCAAAAATACCAATTTCGTTGGGATATTGGAGAAATTATATATACTTCATCGCTAATTAAACTCATTGGGCCATACGGTCCAAAATGAAAGGCCCACAAGGAGGCTATGAATATAAATAGTATTGCTAACAATAACAAAAAAAGTAATGTTATTTATTTTACTGTGTTTCGCGTTCTGTGAGAAGAGAACAGACTGGTTTGTATGACCATAGATTTCAAGTCTGGTCCAATGGCGATCAATTTTTCTTTCCAAGAGGATTGGATTGGATTGGATAGATCAACTTCAGTTTAATCAGTATTGTACTCTCTATTTTTAGTCAACTCATAATTCTCTCTCTTTTCCTTACTCATATCCTCATATACAAATTCCATTTCTTACTCATATCCTCATAAACAAATTCCAGTTCATCAACCACTGAAAAGTATATTTTTTCCGACTGCAATTATTTAAATTAAATTAAGTTAAATAAATAGAATTAAATTGAATTGAACAAAATTAAATATATCTTAATTAAACTGATAAGTTTGTAGACGAAGATAACATAACCTAATTTTTCAACAATAACATTTAACCTTTCATCTCCGATCTAAAAAATTTTATACATTTTTCAATCATTTTTACTGCTTTGTGAAGGTGAAAATTACTATACCCTGCCTCACATTGGATATGCATGTTAAAGTTGAATATATATCACTTGACTTACATTCTCATATAATATAATATCTTTTGGGTGATTTTTAAATTGAACCTCTTAAAAATTCGCGGACAATTTCATAAATAGTATGTGTGTGGTTCACGACCCAAACTCATTTCACGATTTCTAGCCAAGGTTGTTCTTTTTTTTTAAACTGCCAAAATTTTATTAATAAGGAGTCAAGAGCAGAAGTAATGCTCTTAATGAACAATTACAAAGGAAACAAAAACAGATCATCCACACCATTCTCACCACTATTAAATAGTTATTAGAATCAATTACAACCGAAAAATAACACGAACTCCAAATCTCGACACCAGTAAAAAATGCAACTATTAGAAAATACTCAAAATGTACCTCAGTCGGCTTATTCTGCACACTGCCTCCGACTTCACCATAAAAATGAATCACAGCCTCGCGAACAGTTGTATACTAGAATAACAATAAACCAATAAGGTATGTAAGGTTGTTCTAAATTAGCTACCTCATTCACTTAGCTATACTAGAATATTATGCATTTAAGTACGTTAGCATATCTTCTCCCATAATGAATACTCAAAATGTTGAAGAATATATGTGGATTGTAAATTGAATTTCTAATAACACTGATTCAAATCAAACAATATAATACAGAAATTCTTAAAGGGTGTGTGGTGATTTTTTTTGAAACGGGGCTTGAATTTCTAACCTATTAACTGTAGTTAAAACGTCTTACCAGTTAAGTTGCGTTTCGTTGTCGTGTTTGATGATGACTCAGCCAAGTGAGGGTGCAGAGTTCAAATTCTCTCTTTCCTAGTCTGAGATTCCTTATTCGGAGCGAGATCTACTTCGGTCCATAAAATACAGTCTCAACGAACTGTATGTTCTATTTACATGGACTGTTACAAAAATAAATTATGTTTTTATCTTAATCACTCTTCCTTCTCTTGGATTTGCATGTGATAATCTGTAATGTACAGACAAAGGGGCTACCCATATATTGACAAGTTTAATTGTCAGCTGTAATCTATTGGTGAACTTTTGGGTTATAGGAGAGTATCAAATTTCCAGCTGATTACAGACAGAACTCACAATTGTTAGTAAAATGTAGGTACACATGGAATAATTTTTCCACAATTACCTTTTGTTACATTATTTCCATATTTGATTACTTGTATAAACTTTTCCGTCCTCCACTCAGTATGACTTTAATAGTTTAATCTTTCATCTCCACTGCCTCTCGTTTAAAATTCATTTGAATCGAAAGTTGAATTTGTGACAGGGGAAGTACATTATGTTTTTCTGATATCTTACTTATTGAGACAATCAGAGCTCGAGTATGATACATGTGTGATGATTTCTTTAATTGATATTTTGATTATGATAAAATATAATAAGTTCATATAATGAATTGCCTTTGGCGGATAATTGGTAGAAAATTATAATGTGACCCTTTCTAGCAATATAATAAAATTCATTCTCAATATTAGGTTTCTTTACTCCTATCATGCGAATCAGGATCAACAAATTCATGCATATATTGTGAACCTTTCCCAGCAGAGAATTGTTTTTGCATTTCCCACCAAACTAGTTCCTTGGGCAAAAAACAATTATATAGGGAGTTTTCATTGTAATTATGTTTTCTTCCTAACTAATTATTGCTGAAAGATCTCTTTTTCTAATTTTGTTCAGAAAAAAGATCAATGGCTTTGGAGAAAGGACAAGTCTTGTCCTTGTTAATGTTTGTGGTAATTGGTTTAGGGTGTTGCCAGGCTGCTATTTACAAAGTTGGTGATTCTGCAGGGTGGGCTCTTATTGGCAATGTGGACTACAATGCCTGGGCTACTTCAAAGACCTTCCAAGTTGGTGACACTTTAGGTGAATTCTCCCATTGTTATCCCAGTCCGTTCCGTTAAGCTGTAAACATTTTAATTTCAATCAGTTCTTATAGAAGGTTTTTATAAATATGCGTGTTGATTGGTCTAGTGATAACTAATAAGATCACAACCATAACGGTGCGAGATAATTGACTGAAACGAATGGAATTGAAATTATCTTATATACCTACATTTTGTTGTGTGTTATATACATGTACAGTTCATTACTTTAATGTATGTTTATTTGTAGTTTTTGAGTATGACCCACGGTATCACGACGTCCTGGAAGTAAGCAGGTCGGATTACCATGTGTGCGATGCAACCGGAGTTATTGCATCATACGTCTCCGGCAACGACTCCATCACCATCCAGAGTCCTGGTCACTACTACTACATTTGTGGCTTTGCAGGTCATTGTCAAACTGGACAGAAAGTTGATATTAGGGTACTGGACCATATTGAAAGCCCAGTTCAGATCCTTAATGTGTCATCAGTTCCAAAGACATCTATTGGGCTTTCAGTCCCGAAGACACCTATTGGGCTACTGGACTCACTTTACTGTAGTGGATCGGTCAGTAGGCGGTTCAATGGGCTAAGTTTAACGACAGTATTGCTAATTCTGGCTTATGTTGTGATTTGATGTTGATTAATGGTTTATTTTCATGTAATTCGACATGGTTTAACATTAAAGTTCTACTTTATATAAGTAGTGTAGTATGTTCAATTATATAGGATGTTAGAAGTTGTAGCTTTTTTTAATTAATTAAACTAGTGTTGCGTTAAATCAAATGGTAAGAAAAGTAGGTGAATAAATTTGGCAGAAGGCACAATCGAGGAACCGATGATTTGTTCCAAAAAGTCATACCAATAGCCGGGTAGATATGCATTACACACGTTCGAACTCATACGAATTTAATTATGTGCAAAATTTACGAAGTAGTATATAGTAAATCTTTTAGCATAACGGGGTTGGAGCTACAAATGAAAAGCTAAGTAAAAATGTTAGTAGCATTTAAAAGATTTAGACACTGTGAAATGCTAAATCCTCAAAAGTTCAATACTAGCAGCGAAATATGCATGGGTTGGTGAGAGTGGTAAAATTAAAAGTAAAGTACAAAAAACAGACCATTTTACATGATGAGCTTACAAATAAAGCATGCTCGCTAAAATCATTACAAATAAGTTCATTCTATTTTTTTTTTTCGTAATTCCTTCATTTTTTTTCTATTGTACCTTCAATCCTTCTTTCAAGTTTAGCACAGTACACTACGCTTGTTTCTCTCTTCTTTTAATTTTTATGTCGATTTATACTCGCTTCTTCCCCCAACAAGCTTTCTTCCTCATCTCTCTTTGATATTTTCTCCCTTTTCTTCTCGTTTTCGACGTGGATTTAAAAAAAAAAAACTTGTTTCAATTGATTTTTCGATGTGTAAGAAGAGGAAAGGCTTGGCCAATGCGGCGCTACTCGAGATTATAGCTTTTCTTAATGGATTTTGTATAGATAATTATTGTAGAATATAAGTTGCAGGTAAATTTTGGTTAGTTTCATGTCCATCTTTGTTGGATTTTATGTTTGCTAGTTTCAAAAAGTTAATTTCATTGTATAAAAAGTTAGTTTCACAAATATTCATATTAGTTTCAGAAATATTAACTTCATAAAGTATTAGTTTCATAGGCATACATATTAGTTTCACTAGTTTCAAATCAATCCATGCTAATTCAAGGAGCATAAATGTTGGTTTCCCTAGTTTCATACCAAGTCAAACTAGTTTCATGAGTATAACAGTTTCAAAAATATAATAGTTAGTTTCAAACATGCCCGTTCTAGTTTCAAGATTTTTATGGTTTTGAAACTAGTTTTTATGAACATGAAATCAGTTTTTGCGATTATGAAACTAATATAAAAAATCTTGAAACTAGTATAAAGACACCTAAACTAACTTCAATTCACATGAAACTAATTAAACTAATATGTGTTGTGTGGTGGAACATGAAATCAACATTTTTTAGTTACTGAAACTAACATTAATAAATATGAAACTAACTTTGAGTCCCTAAAACTAACTTAATGAACCTGAAACTAATTTTATCGAACATAAAACTAAAGTTGACGAACATGAAACTAACTTCTGAGTTTTTGAAACTACTTGAATGAACCTGAAACTAATATTATTTATACTGAAACTAATATAAAAATATTAAAACTAATATAAAGGCACATGAAACTAACTTCAATTCACATAAAACTAATTAAACTAATATTTGTTGTGTGATGAAACCTGAAACCTACATTTTTTAGTTGTTAAAATTAACATTAATGAATATGAAACTAACAATGAGTTTCTGAAACTAGCTTAATGAACCTGAAAATAACTTAATGAACCTGAAATTAATATAAAATATCTTGAAACCAGTATAAAGGCACCTGAACTAACTTCAATTCACATGAAACATTACTAATATTTGTTGATGAAACCTGAAACCAGTATTTTTCGTTGCTGAAACTAAAACTAATTAATATAAACTAACTCTGAGTTCTCGAAACTAACTTTATCAAGCATAAAACTAAATTTGATGAACATGAAACTAACTTTTGAGTTTTTTAAACTATTTGAGTGAATATGAAACTAATACTATTTATACTGAAACTAACATTGTAGGCTCGACAACTGCTTAATTAAGGGTTATGGTTTAGGACGGGTCCAGGATGGTAGTCCCTGAACTCGTCCTAAACATAAACCCTAATTAATACCGTAGCTTCCGGCGGGAGTAATCAAATGTAGTGGATTGTTGGGTTCACCATTTTCCCCTAGGGTTTAGAATTTGTGAGAGGTTCGATAGTCGCTTAATTCGAGTTTAGTGAACTTGAAACTAACTTTAGTGGTTCTGAAACTAACTTATGTGGACATGAAAGAAGGTTTTGTGAATATGAAACTAGTTTTTGTTGTTTTGAAACTAGCTTTTGTGTTCATTAAACTAGTATGTTAGTTTCAGGCTCTATCAAAATAGTTTTAGGTTTTCAGGAGTTGGTTTAATGCCTATAGATTTCAAATTGGTTATGTAATTCAATTTAGCGCCCTATTTGGAGTCTATTACTGTAGCCGGATTTCAAAATGATTATCAAATTCAGTTGAGCTTATTTTTGAGGTACACAACTAATAAGAATGAATTAGTGAGGGGTATTTTTATCTAGTTAAAGGGATTTATGGCTCAAAAAATTAGAATGAACTTATATGTAATTGTTTCAATCCATCCTTATATGTAATAATTATCATCAAGTGGTTTATATATGTAATTTTCTCTAAAATAATGACTTCGAATATTTAAATTAGATTCTACGATGTATAAAATATCGATTAAATTTTCTATTTTACCTTTGAAATTTTAGCTTTTAATGCATACAATCAACTTGAAATTCAATTTGAATTAAAAGTTTAAAGTTGATAAATAGTAATTCAATATGAGTTGAGTTTTGGACTTGATGTTTAAAGTTAGGATAATATAGTAAAATACGAATTAAATACGAAAAGTTCACATATTTTAAGTTTTTAACTGTGACTTCAAGTTGATAGTCAAATGTGCGTGCGTAAATATCTATAGTTTTCAGTTTTCACAGGTGAAGTTCCGATAGAGGTGAGAATCATCCAACAAACAACCATGGCAATGGCACCTCAAATATCCGGTGTGTACTTCAACGCCTCTCTTTCCGGCCACCGCCGCCGGTGTATACTCCCACCTTCCGCCACTCTCTCCACTGCACATCCTTCTACCTCTTCGCCCATCATTCAGGTGAGAAGACGACTGCTTACTCATTCCATTTCGCCACTCTATGAATATCTGTTCTCTACTTTTTGCGCATTTAGATGAATTGTGTAGCTAGATACTTCCACTTTTGTGTGCATTTGTTCAATTTTGCAAATAGGTTCCGGATTTGGGAATTTGCGGTGTAGAGTAATAGCTTGTGAGTGTTGATTGAACTAGGCTGTTCTTCATGTGCTTTCGCTGCTGCAGTTTATAGTGTTTCATATATATTTGGGAAAACAATAGAGGAAGCTTATATGTGGAGTGTTTGGATTCGATTCGAAACTCAACTTGAGTTGAAATTCGGAATTAACTTAAATGATTTTTAAGTTTAACTCCTCAACTCGTCGAAGCTATTTGTCTACTTTCTCTTATTTTGCTGAGAAATGCAATTTGGTTGATATCAAGGACGAGTAAATAAATGCACAGATTAATTTACTCATGTTAAGTGTATCATTATACTCATATGCAGCTTTGCTGTTAATATGAGGCATTAGATGGTTCTTCTCGGACTCACATATTTGTAGTTGTGTATCATAGGGAACTACTACTGCTTCTCATTATCATAGTCACTTTGTTTACTCTATACATAATTTCCGTCTGGAGATTGTCCATGCTTTTTAAGTCTGTACTTAGTTGCCCATCCATTTTGTACACAGTGATTCTTCTGTTTCAACAGTTCAACACGTATAGTCTGTTTACAGCAAAGTAATCTGCAGGTTGTTGGTGAAAGGAATTTGCAATTGTATAGAAAGGAGAGCTTAAGAAACAATAATGATTTTGACAGTGACACTGATGATGAATTTGATTGGCAAGAATATGAAGCTGATGTGGTTCACTGGACTAAGGGATTACGTCCGGTTCAGGTAGGATAAGGTGTGAATTTCATATGATGTACTCTAGTCGTGGATTGTCAACGTCATATTCTGTTCAACCTGACACTCACATTTGTACTCTTCGCGGTGACAATTTGACAGTGGTATCCCGGTCACATAGCAAAAACTGAAAAGGAACTCAAGGAACAGCTGAAGTTGATGGATGTTGTCATAGAAGTTAGAGATGCTAGGATACCAATGTCGACGAGTCATCCACTGGTAAGTACTTTTTTGGTTAATTACGACTTGGATATGCACTTGAATGCTTTGTTGTCATGTTCTTGTGGATGAGTTGTTCTGGCCTAATCAGAATTCTTTTTTTTTAACAACTCATTTAGTTGTTGATTTCCATGTTAATGTCATTGATTTTACCAAGCTTCCCCTTCCAGGGGATATCAATACAAAAGTGGCTTGTAGCACCACCCATCATTAGTTTATCTCTGAAGATTCATAACATACTCTTGAATTTTTTATTTCCATTGTCAATAACTGTTTGAGTAAGTCTTAAAAAAACCCAGTTGTTTCTCTACATTAAATTTAACCATGGCCAATACTTGGATAGTCTACAAATGGGTTTTTTTTCAAATTTTTTATTTAATGCTGGATTTTGTTTCCCTCAAATCCTGCCATTTGTCCTCTGCTTCCACAACATGTAGCATCATGAAATGATCATTTAATATATAAATTAATGGAGTTCCGAGTTAGCACCTGTAGGTTTCTTGATTATATATTGTGAACAGGCCTCAGAGATGTGTTTATGCTCCTACAATTTGGATTTCATCGACTTATTATTCTGGATGTTATGATCTTACGAACTACCTAATGCTGGATATTGTTCTTTAATGTGTTGATTTGGCCTGTACTTTATGAGCAGATGGATCAATGGATGGGAAACAGGAATAGAATTATTGTTTTGAATAGAGAAGACATGATATCCACAGCTGATCGAAATGCCTGGGCTAGTTATTATGCTAGGCTGGGAACAAGGGTTGTGTTCTCTAATGGGAAGCTCGGAATGGTACTTGAAGATACTTATTGGTCTTGTGTTTGTGTATAAATAACTGCAATAAAGGCAATTAAAGTAACGATTAGTTTTTGGTGATTTCAGGGCGCAATGAAACTAAATAGGTTGGCAAAGACATTGGCTGGTGATGTAAACATCAGGCGCAAGGCCAAAGGGCTACTTCCACGTCCTGTGAGTTTCTAATGACAGATATTGTTTGATGTGCTGGTCTTTGTTGAATTTTGATATGACATATTTAGTTGCCCACTTGGTCAATATAGTTCCATCAAATAATCTCCGTGTAGTTTCTCCTGTTTATTCCCATATAAAAGGAAATATCTGAATTCGGTGATACATCACTGCTTTTTCTCATGCATGCGTTTGTTGTATTAAAACTTGGATTATGCATTTTCATTTGTCGATATTTTCATGAATGGCTCTCTGCTATTGACAATCTTCTGTACTGGACCTCGGTTTTCCAAAATTTGCACGAATCTTAATTAATATATTAATAATCTAGATTAAATATATAAAAAGAAAAGGTAAACATTGGCACTTTGCTAATCTGTTTAAGGGCTTAATACATCTTATTGCAGGTTCGTGCTGGAATAGTTGGCTATCCTAATGTTGGTAAGTCTTCATTGATAAACCGGTTGCTCAAGCGTCGGATGTGTCCTGCAGCTCCAAGACCAGGTGTCACCAGAGAACTGAAGTATGTCATGTCCATATTCAAAGTGAATATGCAGCAGTACTAATTTAAGAAATCATACATGCTTCATTATAAAGACTTCCAGACAGATGTTCAGGCATTTTACCATCAGCTTCATGCTATTTGTTATAATGGTTGAAATTATAGCTACAAATCACAACGCCTTCTCTGTTGGAAAATCCTAAACTGAAACATGGGCAGCTCCAGATGGTGCCTGAAATTCTGTTCAGGCATTTATTCTAATTTGATCATTGGCGATCCATGTGGATGTGATAGATCATAGTTTCAATCACAATATGGATTAAAGAGATTAATATATAAAATTAGTATTAAATTGCAGCATATAATGTCTATAAAACAACACTAGTATTCTTTGGAACTTCATAGATATTACACACATATGAGTGGTGTCAAATGTTGATTGGTACATAATTCTTACTCTTGTTGAAACACTAGTTTCTAATTAAATGGTATGCCATGTTAAGGTGGATTCGCTTTGGGAAGGACTTGGAGTTGCTGGATTCTCCTGGAATAATTCCCATGAGGATCAATGACCAATCAGCTGCTATGAAACTTGCCATATGTGATGACATTGGGGAGAGATCTTATGATTTCTCTGAAGTTGCTGCCATTCTTGTGCAGATGCTAGCAAGGCTACCTACTGTGGGTACGTTTGCATTTGTTCGCAATCATCTGTTATTTGAAACAACATTTCAACAATTGTGTATCTTTCAAGAATTAACAACTTACAGTTGCTAGTTTTAAAATATTAGGCAACACTCTGCATTTATGGTTTGTGAGTCTTTGGTGTTATTAGAGTAGGGTTGGAAAACTCTAACATGTTTGAACCGTTAATTGCAAGTATTTAAAATGTAGTTATCAGATCAAATCTTCTAAAAGTGGTGCAATTGAAGTCTAGTTTTGACTCTGTACAAAGCCATGTAACAGTAAAAGCTGCAAATCGATGTGGATAGTATCATTCCTGAAACTCTATTTTTTCCTGGAGTCATGCTGAACCTTTGCCTTATACGGCCCTTCAAGTGTATTTGCCAGTTTTAGTGTGGACGAGAGGTTTTCCAGTAATTCTATGTAGCATCTATCTTCTGCTTACACTCATTTTCTGTTCAAAACAGGTGATAAAGCTCTTCATCGCCGCTACAAAATTCATATAGATGGTCGTGATGGTAGAGGGTAAGTTTTCATATACTTCTTACCTTGTCTAGCTCTATTATTGGGTCTGGTCTGAACAAATTAATATAAAATGCAAATTGTTACTGGTGCTCCAAGAGAACTCCTCATTATCTTATTGTAGACTTGTTTATATGGTTCCTTCCTTGCCTCATATACTGTATATGAACCTTGGTTTGCTATAAATGCAGCTTTGTTCAGAAGGTAGCTCTTCAGTTATTCAACGGGGACACTCATCAAGCAGCATTCCGCATTATGTCAGACTTCAGGAAAGGAAAATTTGGTTGGGTATCCCTGGAGAGGCCTCCAAAGTACAATGAGTAAAATTCTGAGAAGATTATCCAAGTATAAACATCTAAAGGTGTTGTATATGGCAAGAGGCGGGCATATTGGATGCTATCATGCTAAGCAAGGTGATCAAAGCCTAATCTTGAATACAGCGAAATACAAATGGAATCCGATGAGGTTCCTGAAGTTTGTATGTATGTTATGCCTATGCTGAGCTCCATGTCTAACGGAGCCTCCCTCTGATCAGGCAGGATGGTGAAAGGGCATTCTCTTAGTCTTCTGGAATTTCAATGTGTAATATGCAAGTATGAGGAATAGCTAGGTAATTATTGGAGTTTTATGTAAACTTGGTTGAAACTTTGAAGCAACTGATCAACAGTGCAATTCAGTAATACCGTATTCTGTAGATGAAATCATATTAGGTTAGTACTGTATAATTCTGAATTTACAAATACCATGGCAAAGAGCCTAACAGTGTTATCAAAGATGGCTCGATTTGGTAATACTATATTTTTAATCAACTCGAACTCTATTAAAATTCGAACCAAATGAATTGAACTCGAAACGTGACTCTGTAAACATCTCAATCTTCGATCTCAGCTCGAGCTCTAATCGAAAACGTGCTCGACTCTGGCCCAACTCATTAAAAACCAGTAATCATATTTGAAAGCTGACTAGTATTTCGGGAAAGCTGAAACTGAATTCTCTCCAGTTCTTTCTAATTCTCCACTGTACTAAACCTCACTTCTTGCACAAACCTGCAAAAAAGATCCCACCTTTGTAAACAAGCAAAATGATGTGTGATGAGCAGCAGTTCGATTTCCATCAACCTGATGAACAAACGCAGGAACCTTCTCATTTCAACTTCGACTTCTTCTCCCTTATTTCCAAGCCCAGGGCAGCCTTTTTTTCTTGCTCTTTCAATTTTACCTTTTTCCTTAGCTCTTTGTTTTGGCTTCCTGTTAAATTATGGGTCTTTATTGCTATAGGATTATTATTACAAAGTGTTAGAAGTCGATTGTGATGCCACTGAGGAAGAAATTCGGTCCAATTACATCCGTCTTGCTCTGGTATACATTGATTTCCATTTGGGTTTTGCTTTTTTTGTGTTGTAGCGTTAGGGATTTGCTTAGTGGTTTTGAGTTTTTGTTGCAGAAATGGCACCCGGATAAGCGAAAGGATGGGGGCATTGCCACTTCTAAGTTTCAAGAAATTAGCGAGGCTTATCAAGGTGCTTCCAATCTTTTCTTTTTAGCACTTTTCTGGTATAATTTAGGTCTAGATATCAATTTTGTATAGAAAGGAAGAATGTATGAAAGTGTGTTTATAATGAAGAATTACAGAAAAGGTGTCTCTGAATTGGTTGAATGGAGAAGAAATCTACCACTGATTGGTTAAACAGCCAGTCCGTTAAGTAACTGCATTATGCCATTATGTACGAGTACGACTAGAGTCCGTAAAGTTCCTGTCTGGATGCTTTAATGATGCCAAATTAGCTCTTGCTAATTTCATATTTCCTCCTGTAATTCGATAAGTTTATGTGTTGTTTGCTACATTGGCATTAGTTCCTACTTGCATTTTATTGGTTTGCAATCCAATGGTTTCCATATCTTCTTGTCGCTTAGTTTGATTTGGAACTATGCTCAAATGTGTAGAATTGATGCGTTTATTGTGAAAAGAATGTTCAATGTACTTGCCGAAAGGATTTCATAGAGAAGTTAGGTTAATAATTTATTGTTGAAGGAAGACTATTCTTGATGCTTTCTCCTCATGTTCATTTGCCCCGTGGATTTTTATTGTCTCGTGTAGTTATCCCATAGGAGGCGATTGTTTACGTTTTAGCTTATTTTTGTTAAATGTTGCGAGGAAATAGTATGGTGGTAGTTAAGATGCTCTTAAATGCATTACCTTTCTTTTCTTACCAGAGAAGAGACCGCTATAGCTGGAATATGTAGTTAGCAGTTTAGCACTCATTCTTCTCTAAGGAAATTATGCCTTGGTAGGAAAAATGGATTATATCGCATTTGCTATGAATATCTGTGTAGAGCCTGTAGAAATGTTGCTCATATCATGGGATTGCTGGAGTGCTCTTTCATGCTTCAATATGTTATCTTGCCAACACATCTGAGTTATTATACAACAGCAACGTTCTTGGAGCTCCTGTGAAGACATAAGAGTGAAACGGATGCTGACTTTCTGACTTTTGTTTTTCCAGTATTGAGTGATCCTGCAAAACGACGAGAATATGACACAGAATATAATTATATAACTGTGAGTGCCCTGTTCTTTCCCTTGAAACTTCTATTTCCTGTTTAATTTTCTTCAATTTACCGCATCTTACTGATTGAGTGAACTTCAGGAGTACCTGGATCGTCACAAAAGCTTAATCTTAACTTGCAATGGACTTGGAATGAAATATGCCATTTGGTGAAATCGACAAGTGCAGCCTGCATCACTTTCGTTAGATTAAGCGCTCCTTCCTCATGCAAGCAGGCGTTTTTTTGGGGATTATGTTAGCTTAAAACTGGATAAATGCATGTTTCATGTATTACATATCCTTAGGTGAAGGAAGCAGTCCTAATGTAGTAAATCTAGTGATAATCTAGTAAATGGTACATTGATGGTTTGACCCCTTGTAATTTTTGAAATAAAAAATATTTTAGGTGCACTATAATTTAGCAGTTCCAATTTTGTTACAGTTGAATGACACTGTTCAATTTAAGTACGGAACAACAATAACCCGTCCAATTGACGTGTGATTTTTAATTTCTCGACGAGTTTATCTACGTGACAGTCGGAATTTCGATTGGGCTGTCCAATACTCTTAATTTTGACCCGAATTGAAGTGCCATTAAGTCAGGACGTAGGAGCCTCACAACCACCACCTATTGAAGATGATGTCATACCTGATGAGATGTTGTTAGCTCTTGATAGAATTCGGGTCAAAATTGAGAGAATTGGACAACCCAATCAGAATTTCGCTGTCACGTCGGCAAATTCGCCGAGAAATTAAAAATTACACGTCAATTGGACGGGTTGTTATTGTACTGTACTTAAATTGGACGGTATCATTCATCTGTACTAAAATTGGAACTGCTACATTGTAGTGTACCTAAAATATTTTTTTTGGCCAATATGAATATCTAGGTTGAGTAAGCAGTGGCAAGAGATATGGTTTGTGCTATGCTGGTGGTAAGAGCGTTGCTCTTAATGATCATGCTGTGCTATGCTGGGGGTAAGAGCGTTGCTCTTAATGATCATGCCATGTGTCTGACATTAAAATGTTTAAAGTTGAAATATTTATTGTATGATGTTATATAAGACGGCTAAAAATATTAAATTTTAAGGGATGCGGGAGTATGAGTAAGTTTATAAAATTATTATCTTTATAGCAATAATAGAAAAACCGATAAAAATTATGATTATAACTAAAAATATTGTAATTTTATAATCAAAATACTAAAATACATACGCATAGCAAGTATAATGTATGAACAAATTAAACTCAATACTATATGAATTTGTTTTTATTTTCTACACATGTACATATTTTGTTATTTAATATTATGAAATACTAGTATTATGGGGACAAGGTCGGTAAATCTAATAAGTTTAAAAATTAAGAGGATTGGTATTCACACACATTGTTACTAATCACTCATGATATAATTGTACGACATATTCCGTGGCCCCGTTAGATTTACGACACATGTGCTACGAGAAGTTAGATGAAATTTCATTTCCTTAACTTGTGGTTATTAGGAAAGAGAGATTTAAATCTAAATATAGTAGATGGAGATAATTTTTAAAGATTTTGTTCACTTTTTTTTAGATTTGGTGAAGTAAGAGCAATGCTCTTACCCCACCATAGCACAAATCGATATGGAGTTATGTATTTGCAACTTTGAGTACTGTAGTCTATGTGGCTCCGTGTATTGTCACAATACCGAAATTAAAACCTATTGTAAAAAGCCTTCGATTTCTAAGTATTCACGAAAATGAAAAGAAAACCCAGAAACAAGCGCTACTATGAAAAGCAAGTTCACCAAGACGGAAAAAGTATGATTAATTGATAAACCCGATTATTATAGTAATAGAGAAGTTGATGTCTTATAAACTGGTGTGTCACCTGTTTCTTTTTGGTGTTTCACTTCAAATCCAACCGCACCGGCTCCCCGCCTCTCACTCAATTCTCAGCGACGAATCTGAGTCATTTATTGAATCAATACGGGCATGTTAGATAATTAGACGATAAAGAATCAAGCGCTCGCGCTCTATATGTTTTGAATTTTACCGCTTTTGGTAGCTTGATAAAATGTGGTAGTATTGAAGGAACCGTTCGACTCAATTTTATGGGCCTCAATGGCATGAGGGCCCATTAGTTTTGGGCCTAGAAAACCTGTCATCTCCAAAAACTGACGCAGTATCGTACAGCGGGAATTTCACTCCGCCTTTTGTTTTTCCCAAATTCAAAATCACCATTTCTTTCTTTTTTTCTCTCCAGAAACATTCAAAATCACTTTCTAAGTGTTCTTGACTGTTTGTTTACTTGTAGGTTTATCTTCTTCTTAATTATCTTATCAGTCAATTTCATCGTTTAGTTTTTTTCTCTGTTTGTAGATCTCTTATTCATCTGTTAATGTTTGAATTCTTCTGATTAATGTTAATGGAATCAAATCTCAACATCACTAGCTATCATGAACTTTCTCGGTTGACTTGCAGTTTCTGTTAATTGTTTCGATTTTATGTATTTGTTGCTTGTATGTGTTTTATCTGAAGTTGGGTTTTTATGTATATTAAAAAAGGTGGATTTTTTTAATGCTGATGAATCATTTCAGGTTAGTTGAACATGGGATTTGTCAAAATTTGCATTTTGTGGCAATTCAGTTTCTCCATTATGTATTTGGTTGCTTCTGAATGTGTATATACTGTAGTTTTATCCGTCTGTTTGTTATCTGAAGTTAGGTTTTTAACTTTTTTTTTTAATATAAAAAGGATGGATTTTGATGGTGATGAGTTATTGCAGGTTAGTAGAAGATGGAATTTTCAAGTCTTTCAGTGAAATTGTGGCCTCCAACCAAAGCTACGAGGCAAAGCCTTGTTGAGAGAATGACTAAAAATCTTGTAACCCCATCCATTTGGTCGAGAAAGTATGGTCTTTTGAGTCAAAAAGAGGCTGAGGGGGATGCTAAGCAAATTGAGGAGACTGCATTCGAGGTTGCAAACCAGCATTTTGAGAAGGAGCCTGATGGCGATGGTAGTTCTGCAGTGCAACTGTATGCGAAGGAAGCGAGTAGGCTTATGGTAGAAGTTATCAAACGAGGGCCTGTGGTGGAAGTAGAGGTAGAGCCTGATATTTTGAAGAAGGTTAAGGAATCGGGTGGATCTGTTTTTGACATATCGGGTGAGCCGCGGAAGTTGATTACTGCTGATGATGCTGCGAATTTGTTGAAGTTCTTGGCAGAGCCTGGAAATAAGTATACTAAGATATGTTTTAGTAACACAAGTTTTGGTAAGGATGCAGCTCTTGTTGCTGAGCCTATTTTGTTGTCTCTGAAGGACCAGTTAAGTGTGGTGGACCTGTCTGATGTTGTGGCTGGTAGACCCGAGGAGGAAGCTCTTGAAGTGATGAATATATTCTCAAAGGCCCTTGAAGGGTCTCTCTTGCGGTACCTTGACCTTTCCCACAATGCTATGGGGGAGAAGGGTGTAAGGGCGTTTGAGGCACTTTTAAAGAGCCAGCACAATTTGGAGGAGCTCTATTTGATGAATGATGGTATCTCGGAGGAGGCTGCAGTAGCCGTTTCTGAGCTAATTCCTTCCACCGAGAAGCTGAGAGTCCTTAAGTTTCACAACAACATGACTGGTGATGAAGGGGCTATTGCTATATCCAAGTTGGTGAAGAGGTCACTCATGCTTGAAGATTTTCAGTGTTCCTCAACAAGGGTAGAATCTGATGGAGGCATTGCACTAGCTGAAGCACTTGAGACGTGCACCCACTTAAAGAAACTTGATCTGCGGGACAACCTTTTTGGTATTGAGGCTGGGTTAGCTTTGAGCAAGGCAATATCTGCATTTTCAGATCTATCAGAAATCTATCTCAGCTATTTGAATTTGGAAGATGAGGGATCTGTTGCTCTTGTCAATGCCATAAAGGAATCAGCTCCATCTCTGGAGGTCTTGGATATAGCTGGAAACGAGATTAGTAGTGCTGCTGCACCTGCTCTAGCTGCCTGCATTGCTTCTAAACAATTTCTGTCCAAATTAATCTTGTCTGAGAACGAGCTGAAGGATGAAGGCGCTATCTTGATTGCCAAAGTGCTTGAGGATGGTCATGGGCAATTATGTGAGGTAGATATGAGCTACAACATGATAAGAAGGGCTGGTGCAAGGTGCTTGGCTCTGGCTCTTGTGTCTAAACCCGGGCTGAAGTTACTGCAAATCAATGGCAACTACATATCTGATGAGGGGGTTGACGAGGTGAAGGCCATATTCAAGAATTGCTCCAGTCTTCTTGGTCCCTTGGATGAGAATGATCCTGAAGGCGAAGACTATAATGATGAAGATGAAGATGGAGATGGTGAGCACGGAGATGAATTGGAATCGAAACTCAAGGACCTCGAAATTAAACATGAGTAGGAATTTTCACAAACTCTTTTGCTGAAATGGACATGTTTCATGTCTTGATAGACCTGCGTACTTTTTTTTTTAAATGCCACCATGGTGCAGTAGACATTTTTCGTCTCAGGTAGGAATGGAATTCTATGTAGTACTTAGCTTTTTTACTCTTAATGATGAACTGACCATGGGGGCTGTTTGTCTTTCTGTTTTCAGAAGTTTAGCAATATAGTTATGACATATCCTTCTGAATTACTCATTTATGTAGCAATTCTGCATTAGCCCAATTTTTTTCACAGATAAGTCTGGTCGACATTAATGAAATCTATTGCAACAATGTTTGTGTCTGGCTTGTATAATGGTATGATCCTTCGCTTATCACCATTTTACTCATGTTACGAGCTTCCATCGATGAACAACAGATCAATTGAGACTTTTAGCATTATTTTGGAAATATGAGTTGAATTTGCATATTCCGGTCGGACAAACATACTTTTCACAGTTGCCAGTAATGGTATAGGTTAAATTACCAAAATTGAGCTCATTTTTTTGTACATTGATTACATGAAATTTCATATATTAGCGCCTGCTTCAGTGCATCGAAAGCCATGTATGAACTCTGTTTCATGTTTGCTCAGAACCCTGATCATACAGCAACAGGTACCTTCAGTGCAGCTAGAATCTTGTCATCCGTGTCGAATTTGATTTCTTTCTTATCTCTCCCAATTTTGATGTATTCAGCATACCGCTCTTTCAAGTCCTCTGTGAGGTTTGTTGTGCTTGTCCATCCAAGTAGCTCCTTTGCAGCTCGTGGCTCAGCATAGAAATGCTGCAAAAGTATATGTAAATGTCAACAAAATATGTCATATGTGCATCCAGCGATAGGAGTGGTCAGGAAATTTTTTCGACATACCATAGTACGGAAAGGAAATGCTTTCTTTGCTTCAACTCCTACTTCTTTTGGATCGTAATGTACTATCTCAACTGGTAGTCCAGCAGCTTTAGCACACAATTTTGCAATTCCATCCAATGTAACAGCACGGTCGCTAACACAATTGAAGATGTTTCCACTTGCTGCATCTGGCTTCTCGACAGCCATGGTAAGCATGGATGACAAGTCTCTGACATGGGAAATGTTGGTTAATTGCATCCCAGATCCTGGAATTAGAACTGGTCTGCCTCGTACTATACCTGTAGGGGATGATGAATGTGGCTCAGTGTCAGAGAAATGCAGGCATAAATAGTCATAGCTTAAAATCAAAGAAAAGATGTATGTTGCAGATTATGCACTTACGGTCAAAAAACCATTCCTCACAGTCCTTGTTGTTGCCTGATCCAGTCATGTACTGTGGCCGGAACGAAGCCCAGTTACTAAACTGCTCTGAGATGTATTTCTCAACTAGAACATGACCTGCATCTGCTTTCACAGTATCCTGTAATACAAAAGTTCAGCATTTGATCTCTTACAGATTTCTTTCCTTTTTTTCCAGGTGAGTATGGAATGTAACGTACCCCTTCAACATGAGGAGGTTCCTCTGTTGTCTTGTAAATTCCAGCACTACTGATGAACAAAAACTGCTTCGCTCCTGAATTCTTTGCCCAATCTGCTACAGGCCTATTGATACATATTGTTTCAAGGTAAGATGAGAAATGAGAAATTCCTTTCTGTTAGTCAATATAACAGTAAGAACTTGCTCGAGAATAGAACTATGTTCACAATTTCTCCTACTATACATGCACCTTCAATCCTTGCAGTATGAATTACTGATAAATCAGGACATTTCAAAATTCATTTCATATAAATGACCAGTTATTCGGAGACTCGTACCTGACTGTATCCAAATCCTTGCCATTGTTATCGAGCACAACATCGAATGCAGCACCTTCCAGAACCTTCCCAATATCTGCCGGCTCACCCCAAACTGTTTTGCCACCAGCACTCACAATCTCCTGCAAGTCCCTCAAAATTAGCAACCAGTTTTTCAACATTTTTCTAACTGAAGATAGATTTTGAATATATATACTTGTTCAATAACTTGAGAATAATCAACAGGTCTTAACTGAGAATCTGCTGAACGGAGGCTTCTTCATCTTGTCAGAGGCCTCATCACCAACTGTCAAGATCGTAACACCGTGTCCAGCAGCGAGAAGCTCCTTAGCAAAGTAGAAACCAATAACCGCATGGCCTCCGCTGTTCGTGTTGACAATGAGCACATCTTTCTTCTCTGCTTTGACAGCGAACGAAGTTGTAGCAGCCCGTCTAGCACTGATCTTTCCGGATACACTGAAAATGGATGGAGAAATGGAGAAAGATGAGGAGAGGTACTTGTGGGATGAGTTCGAGAAGGAAATGCGTGCAAGACGAGAGAGAGATGGCGTCGATGATGAAGCTGAAGATGAGGAGAAGAGGAGAGAAGATGAGGAGCAAGCAACAGTAGTTGCCATTGGAAAGTTTGTGCTGTGAGAAGAGAACCACTAAGTTTCTTGGGATAATGAAGTGAGCTTTCCCTTTTTGAATAACGTTAACGGTTTGCTGTTAAGTTCCCGGTAGATTTGTGATCAAGTTCTGTTCTGTCGTGAATATGGTTGTCTCTTTCATTCTATTTTTCTTGTGTAGATAGATAGGGTGTAGTGATATGTGGTTCATGCACTCTAGTTCTATCATCTATGTAAATACTTGTGTCCATTCAATCTTCTCGAGTTGTATTATTGTGTTTGGGATGTTTCATGTAAATATATCACCTCCATTAACTTTATGCATTGACATGCACGGTTATTGTATATACGCATATTTTACATTTCAAATAAAAATCTATTCACAATCATGTATCATATTAGGTGAGAGTGTATCTTATTTTATATTTCTTATACTTCATACTCCTGAGTTAGTCGGATGTCTATACTCTATAGTGTATTTGTATAATCTGTAAATCCTTAAAAATTTCAACAGCATATTATGAATATGATAATTAGAAACTATTGTACCATCGTTGAGATATTGGAACAGTTCAAGTATTAACAACGAAGTGGCTGTAGTTTAGTGGTGAGAATTCCACGTTGTGGCCGTGGAGACCTGGGCTCGAATCCCAGCAGCCACACTTGATTTTTTCCATTTTCTTCACCTTAAAGACCTGGGCTCGAATCCCAGCAGCCACACTTGATTTTTTCCATTTTCTTCACCTTAATTTAGTATTCTAGTTCCATCCCAAACTCGATAATGTATCATATTTTTTTTTTTCCATTTTCTTCACCTTAATCTAGTATACTAGTTCCTTTCTGAATTTAACAATATATCATATTATTTTTAATCCGACATTATAACTTACGAGTCCTATCTCATTATTTATTTTATACAAAATACGTACTTCATTTTCGTTCCGTGTGAAATTCAACTTATTTTTACTCACCATACTCGTATTTTCTAATTTATTCCCATTGTGTCTGAAGTGGTAGAACATTTTTCATCTTTTCCCCCTTAATGAAATTGTAGTCAAATTATTGTCAGTATCCAATTTATCATTTTCTCCTGATTAAGCAAAAGTTCCTGACAATATAAGCTAAAATCGAAAGCAAATAAAATGTAAACTGAAACAAAAAAGTGAGGCTCAGATCTGTAAAACACAAGCAGGCAAAGAGATCAAAATCACGCCATGGCTGCAAAACCCAGTTGCAAATGCTTGCTTGCCATCTGGGTTCGCCCCGCCAAGTTACGGATCCAATTCTCTCCGACCCGACCCAACTCCGATCAATTCATCATCACAGCCTTCAACTCTGGTGAACAAGTATTCTTCACAGAACACACACATACATAACGTACTACTACTACTGAATCTGAAAGCTCAGGTATATACACACACACAGAAACAGGGGGTTGTTGGTTTGATTGAGTTAAAGAAAAGAAATCATTGGGATAAATTAACAGAGACGGCAACCACCCTCAACAAATTCCAGATCTCTGTTACCCTCATTCTTCTGTTGGGATTCTTTCGAGTGTTTTTTTAGTCATGGAGGTGTGCTTTTATGTTGGGTTTCAATGGGCATTTTTGTAATTTCTGACTTAAATACGATCTTATCAGTTAGATTATAAACTCGATGATCTTCTCTTACATTAACCTTGAAAGAGTATATTATAAGCTACCGAATTGATAAGTTAGATAATAATTCGATTGAGTTAGTTAGATTAAGGTTCTCGTTCAAGCCATATGTGACCGATGACTTTGGCAAATTATCAAAATCTCCAATTATAAGATTGATCATCACAAGAGATACATTATTGAACTTGATCAATTAAAACTTATTATCCTGCCACACATTTTTTTTAACTTCTACTAGTTCTTACCCACTATGTTATCAATCCCATTCAATTGCACGTTTGCTTTGCTGATCTTGCGCTTTGGAACAAGTTTCTCCAATGTGTTTGGAAGCATTCCTCCCACCATCTTCGGCTTCTTAACCGACTTCAGTTCGTCTATGTCAGTCACCGTGGCTCTTGACCCAATGGAAGTTGCTGCTGCACCAGCCTTGTTAGTGTCCAGCATTTGTTGTTGCACTACGCCTTGACCCGACTCCTGCATTGATTCGATTAGGTGTTTTCGTATTTTAGTAGCATGGAGATGACTGATGGAGCGCTTGTGCCACTCGCTGGAGGTACCGTGACCTTCTTTTTGGTCAGCGGTGGCGGAGAAAACAAGTAGGCCGAGGAGGAATGTTAGGAAGTATGTGGTGGACATGGTTGATTGATTTGGTTTAATTCAAGTAGTGATTGGTTCGATTTGGTTTGTTTGTGCATTTTGTGATGGAGGTATGGAGAATTTATAGAAGTGGAATGGGAGATGCAAAGTGGGGTGATTTTCATGTTTAAAGAATGCATGTAATGTGTGCATCATACTGAATATGCAAATTTTGTGTGATTGACATACATATATCTTGTGAGCTACCCAATTTAACTTAATTGTGTTGTGGGGTGATGGATGCATGCGTTTTGATGGAATTAAGGATGGTTTTCATGGCTCTTATGTACTATAATGTCAGTTAGTCATTACTTTATTAGGTGTCCCTTTATAATTAAATAGTATTAATGTCGAGCTAATTCTTAACTATATAATGTTACAATTTAATTGGTCTAGAAAATCATAATAGAAACATCGTGTAATTTAATACGGGAAATGTAACGTAAAATTCAAAGACATTGAAACTTGAAAGAGCAGATAAAGTTACTAATAACATCGATGCACAATTTACTTTTAAAATCAATCAATGAGAACTTCAAATTTAGACATGATTGATGTTGTCATATACTTTTAATATGGTTCTCTCACTGGAAAGTTTACCGGATTATGTATGAGGAAATACATATATAGTGTACGGTAACAAATAATTCATGGATAACGGTGTGTCGAAAAAATCAAACTCAGATTCACGAGGTGTTTCAAAATAGACTTGGCAATCACTTAGTGACCTAACTAGGTTCCCAAGTTACAAGTAAGAATTCAGAAGTAAGCTACTATACAAGCCGATATAAGGCTCGTCTCGTTAAGACTCAAGCTCGGCTGGGGTTCGAACCAAGTTCAAACCTAACCATGTGCTCCTTTTGTTATTGTCCCAAGCAGTTTCAAACTTGTTGATGCTTGATTAACTCGGTTGAATATGATATTCGGTAATCAACTCAAACTCAAACCGAACTCGATCGGTTCTTGTTTTCTTAATGAGTCGAGTGAATTCGAGTTCGAGTAATCATATACTTAACCTGTTAAACTTAAACATTAGTCGTCATAAAACTTTGAAGTCGGAAAAGTATTTTGAGGAGATGATTCGTGAATTTCGAAATACTGATAACCTCAAGCGTTAAACTGCAATTTCCGCAACCAAGCAAACAACCAAAATCTACGAGTAAATAGTTCTTCTTCCTCATTATGCAGATTGCAGATAAAAATTTGCCGCTACTCCAGTCTTTTCACCAGCAACACTTCCATGGAAACAGCTCTTCTCAGACCTCAATTTCACACTTCCGTTCAAGGTAACTCTTCATCCCCGTTCTCTCAACTCGTTGTTGTATACTCTATTGCTCAATTTCACACTTCCTGGTACTGAACTGGTTTTTCCTTTTACACAGGTTCAAATTCATTGCGCACTGTTAAAGCCTCGAACTCATGTTTTTCGAGAAGTCGAGTGTGTTTTACGAAAGTAATATCTCCAGAATTAGCTAAAACCTGGATCAATTCATCGAGAAATGTTGCCAAAGGGCTCAATATCTGCTCCTTGAATGTTAGGGCTTCTAGAAAGGGGTTGGGTAGTGTTAAGGCAACGTATGCGGACTCTCTGAGTGTTGATATGTTTTCTGACTCGTTCTCGGATGATGGAGAGACTGTTTCGGATGTCAGTGGGGTTGGGGTTGGGGATTTGCGTGATGCTGAATCAGTGCCAGTGGCGTTTAGGAATAGGTTTTTGAATTTTGCACGGTTTGGTTCGATTGTGAGTAATGCGGCGGAGTCATTTTTTAAGAGTGAGATAAGGAGGAGGTTGTTTGTGACTGCTGTTTTGATTGTGATAAGTAGGCTTGGATACTTCATTCCCTTGCCGGGTTTTGACAGGAGGTTGATGCCGGAGAATTATCTTAGTTTTGTTTCGGGCTCCGTTGGTGAGTGTTTGTTGTTTTGTTTCAAGAGATTTTGGTTTGGCCACATGCTTTGGGATCAGACACGGATTTTTATCTTTAAAATTCATATTTAGTAAATGATAGTTGCTTGCTTTATTGTTTGAGTCTTCATGGCATTATTATTGATTTTGTTTAGTTGCTTGCTACAGATGAACTGGGAGATTTAACTCCAGAACTTAAGCTGTCATTTTTTCAGCTTGGAATCAGTCCTCAAATTGCCGCATCAATTCTTATGCAGGTTTATACTCTTCTAGATACTTGGATCATATTAAATGTTAGCACACCTATCTGTTGTGCCTTCATAAAGTGGGTTATGACCCATTTTGACAGCCCTGTCCACAATATGTTTCACTTCTCTAAAAAGCTCCTGGCCAGTCTTTCCTCGCAGTGATTGTTAGGTCTTGCTGATGGTGCTTGTAACTGTAAATCTTGATCAGGTGCTTTGTCATGTTGTTCCTTCCTTAGTGAAGCTGCGGAAAGAAGGCTTAGATGGCCAAGAGAAGATCAAGAGTTATATGTGTGTCTAGTTATTCTTCAAGCAGTGAGAAGAGGATTTTGTGAAATACTGTGCTGATTTTCTCAATTTATCTCTTATGGTAAATGTATCTAGTATTTATGTATTACTGAAATCTTTCAGATGGTTCAGCTCACTTGGCTTTGCTGTGGTGGAGGCCCTAATCCTCTCTATTTATTCTCTTCCCTATTCCATTTATGCAGCTAGTCACAGGTAATGGCAAATGAATGACATTAATTGAGATAAACTTAGATTATGAATGTGAAACATGTTTGTTAGTGCTAGTTAACAACGAATTTCTCAAAATTGTGTGATGATTGTTGCGTGTCACTTTATATCTGTTGTTCAATTTGCATGGGGAAGTTTATTGTGTATTTTCATGTCTTCCACTGTTGGGTACCTCCCTAACACCTCTTGCAGTTCATCTTTGGATGTATCTCTTAACTGAGTGAAAGTAACAACTCTTACGTTACCTTGGTTCGCATGATGTATAATCATATCCGAACATGCCTCTTGGCTCTTGCTAACATGTAGGTTAAGAACTGTGACCCATCTTCTTGTAGTGGGTGAAGGATGTTGTTAGGTAATTAGTTACTAAATCCTATGATTGGCTTCTCAAATAGTTACACTGATATACATTGTTCTCAAAGAAATTATTTAAAATTTGAGCTACCCCAATTGCTGATCTGGATGTTTATGGTGTGCATGTAGAACAGTAGAAGTGTTCACTTGGTAGCATACATGTATTTTTCTTCTCCTGTATATCCTTTTGCATGTTGGAAAGGGGGAAGTATCTACGTTGGCATTCCAGTTGGACTGTTTTTAGTTGATTAATTTTAAAAATCTGTTATATGTTTTCATGCTCAGCGTTAAACATGTGATGATGACAACACTCTTTCTGGTTTGTGGTGCAATGACAACTACTTGGATTTGTGACACTATCACGGAGTCTGGATTTGGTAAATCTCTTTGCATATTCTTTCAGACTTTCAGTGTACCTATATATTCCTTACATAATTCTCCATATTGTAATCGAGTTCATAGTTTCTATCTGATAGTATTTCTCTTATGGTGTTCTTGTTAATTTATCTGTGTTATAGATTCTATTATAAATTGCCAGAATTGAGTTTTGATTCAATAGTCTAGAATCTTGTTTTTCTTTTAACGAGTACCATGTAAATGTAGTTATAGAGCAATATTTATGTTTTCTCTTGGCCATTATGCATGTTCACTTATTTAGCTCCCCCATCTGCAATTATGGCAGGTCAAGGATCATCTTTGGTTATATGTGTCAGCATTTTGACCGGCTACACAGATACACTTTACAAGATGTTAACGCAGCTCTCAAGTGAGTTTGAAAAGCGTGACCCTTCTGTTCACCACTCTGCACATTGTTTCTTTTTCTTTTCTTGGCGAACGACTTGTTAATCCTGTATATGGTGGTTATGTGGGACAGTGCAAGCATATCTTGCATAATTTCAGCTGTCTTATCGTTGCTTTGGGAAGGTTCTTTGTTACATATTTGATAAAAAGATTAGAAACTTCCCGTATCTATGAACTTGATCACCCAGGATTATCCTTAAAATCACTCTGCTACATTTTATTAGTTGTTGAAATTCCTTAATTTGCAACTATCATGTTCTTTAGTGTCGATGACAATTTGTTATCATGCATTGTTGGTAGTTGGTACCCGATGGTTGCATGCATATATGTTTGTGTATTATACGGATTACATATAAATGCTACCATGTACAGCCGTTTCTATGCGTTCACAATTTGAATGAATGACATCATTCTGAGCAAGATCATTACTGCACGTTCCTTGATTGATGACATGTGTAGTTACAGTCTGAAGTTGCTTCTTTTCTGAGCAGTCCTGTCTTACTTTGCAACCTTTGTCACTACATTTTTCGGGATTTCTTTCCAACTGCAGGTAGTTCTGTCAGCTGGTGGCCGTATGTACTTTCAGTTCTAGGTGTTTTTATTGTGGTAACTGTGTGGGCAGTTATGGTGACTGAAGGGTGCAGGAAAATCAAGTTACAATATTATGGTTTCAAACTTGCTTCTGATGCCAGGTAAATGACACCTATCTGAATGATTTATAATCATTGCACTTTATGGTATAAGCAATAATTGGGTTACCAGTAACAAGAAGCAAGTCAGCAACCATAATGTTGGATCATTTGGCCATCCATAAATAGAAATCATATTCTTCATGTGTATTGTGTCGTTTGAGTGCCCACCAGACATTGATTCTTGAAATTTTAGAAATTGTTGGTGCAAGTAGACAGATGCCTGGATTCTATGTTTGATTCTGAGAAATCTTTTGATCTACTTTTGACAGAAAAGACTCTCCTGTTACTGAGGTGGAACCTTATATTCCTTTCAACATAAATCCTTCGGGAATGCAACCTATTCTCACGGCATCATATCTCTTGGCAGTTCCAAGCATCATTGCAAGGTAGCCTCAGATAATATTTCACAGTTTATACTCATCTCCGTACATACTACATAGTCAATCTAGTAAAGCTTTTCAAGATTTAATACTTTCCGCTTTTCTTAATCGGCTTAATTATTATTGGCTTCTTCTGAAGGCCTTGAACCTGCTTCATGACTAACTAGAACTAGTGTTCGGTATAGAACTAAAACCTTGAGTTAAGTAAAAATCTAGGTGTTTTTGACCCGGTTTTCTGAATTTTAGTTGTTATCCAAACAGTAAATGTCTTCCACATGTGCATTTTCATGTCATCTGCTGCGAGTGCTGTTTTTTAGTGCACAAATATTCTTGCACCTTATTAATTTTTTGGTTGCACTTGGCAATATTTCATTTTTCATTACAGCCTGCAACTATAAAATCTGACAACATGAATTTTCCTCCAGTTTGCTTGGCTCCTCGCGCTTTTGGGGATATCTTAGAGATATTCTGAGTCCAGACACTACTCGTGGTGCTGCGCCTTGGGTGTACTATTCAGTTTATGCATTCTTCGTATTCTTGTTCAATATATTTGACATCGTAAGTTTTTCTTTAATCCTCCTATTCATTCATCGTCTTTTGCTTGCACGTCCAAATTATGGGGAACTTGCCAGACCTGCAAGGTTAGAGTCATTCAAAGAAATGAATGTTAATCTCTTAATTAACATGTCAGAATGGACGAACGGGCAACCAAATTATTTATAACTTTACGATATATTGTGTTCATTTTAAATATTCTTATAAAATTTCCATGCAACTACTTAGAAGCGTATGCAATATTTCTCGAGTGCAGAGTACCAAATAGAATCAAGTTTATAGCAACTGTGTCTAAATTTCTTTTGGTACTTGTCATGAAGCTTGACCAACATGACAGTAATCATTTAGAGCTTTAGTGATTTTGGCATATTTTTATGAACCTAGTAGGTGGTGATTGCTAATGTAACATTTAATGGCTGAGGTTTGTTGCCTGGTGAGTGGTAAATGCTGGTGCCAATGTTGTTGAACATTGTATACATGTTTGAAGTGATATAATCAATGTCCTATCACTGAGTATAACAGAAAGAGTTTTTTGGAATCAATTCTGGTAACTAGGTAAAAACAGATATTCGCTATGACTCCAGACATGTCATTGGCATCATACCTCACTGATGTAGCATAGATAAATTTATCCATGACTGCCATTTTATTGCATTCTAATGATTTACTTTCTGTTATATTTCCTTCACTTACTAAGCTCTGACGCAGGCCAATATGCCAAAGGAAATTGCTGATTACTTGAATAAAATGGGTGCCAGAATTCCAAAAGTAAAGCCTGGAAAAGCTACCATCGAGTATTTGACAAAAATCCAAGCTTCAACACGGTTTTGGGGTACATAGTCTCCCATAGTCTAACTGCTCATGCTAATTATTCTTCCAATTAAACGACACCTTTTCTTTCCACTTCACTTGGACCTGATTAATCTGTATGCCTCTTGTTTCTTACAATTCTCTAACGTAGCATCATAAAAATTTCTGCAGGGGGCTTGTTGCTGAGCTTTTTGGCTACTAGTTCCTCTGTTCTGGATCATTATTTGCGCAGTATCAATGAAGGTTTTTCCATAGGATTCACTTCAATTCTAATCATCGTAAGTCGAATATTTTGATCAATTCGGAACTCGAAATCACTGCTTTACTTCCTGATCACTTTTGTCTGGTTCAGAAAGTTTTATGGAGTTCATGTTTTGCTTGTTTTGACTTCATCCTTCTATCTATCTGCCACATCCAGGTAGGTTCAATCATTGAATTAAGAAGGTCCTATCAAGCATACAACGTAATGCCAAGCCTCAGTAAAGCATTAAAGCGTTATGGGCTATAATTAAAGCATTGATATGACTGGTAGTTGTGAAAACCAATGCTTTATCATCACTGAGACGACCATGACCAAAATGACATAAAATCACCGGTCCACAGTCGAGCAACCTTTGTGTTCGGGGAGCATCTGTCGATGAAATCGTAAAGCAATTGCCCGGACAGAAACACATTGGATCTGCAAGCTACATAACAGATTGCCCTCGATTTCTCGGTGAACGGCGTCCATTGCCAGTGCGCTACGTCGACCAATGAAAATTGCATAATTAGTTTCTATAGATAGTAGCAAATTTTGACTATTTACATATGATAATCTTGTGAATCTATGCTTGTGGTAAATATCTTTATAGTAGACTGGTTAGTATCGGAAATTGGAACATGCCTGTATTTTGTATGAATCTCAGATGAGACAATCATACAACGAATTTGTCGCATCAAATACTTTCGTCTCATGTTTTATTCCTTCTTAATTCAGTCCATTCTTTAAGCCTTTGGGATAAAAGGATGTTGAAAATAGTGAAAATTCAAAAACATAACACTTATAATTTTGGAACCTTAACTTATTAATGTCTGATTTTGATATATTTTTCAAAACATAACAACTCAACTCAAGTTACGAATCTCTTTCCTTTTTCTAATATTGATTGGTTAGAACTGAAGATGAATTATCTAAATTCAAATTGAATTTTTGTGTGATTTTTAACGTAAAAATACAATTGAGCTGAACCCAAATTCTATATCAACTGACCAGGTTGATCAATTTAAGAAAATGTAAAACCCGCCCTTACAAATTTTGAAAATTCCCAATACACTTTCTTCTCCACAAGACCATTAAACTCCACCATCAAAATTGGTAAAGCTGCCATGGAAGAAGGCAAAGAAGCCTCTGAAAAACTCGGTGAAGTTGCCATGGAAGAAAGCCAAGGAACCTCAGAACTCGAACAAGCCACCAGCATCTCCACCACCTCCGATTCACTCGACAGCTCCGCCATTTTCCACCTCGTCTCCGATATCCTCGGCTTCGTTCTCTTCATGCACCAGCAAATCCCCTCGTAATTCCTCTCAAAACCTTCACTTTCACTATTTCTCAACTCGAAATTAGTCCAATTGTGCCGATTTCGTTTTGTCTGGCAGGGTATTGCAGGACATTACGCAGGCATTCGACGAATTGCGTACGGAATACAAGGAATTGGTGATTGATTACTCTTACTTTCGATCCGATTACTCCGTCAAATTACGCGTTTTTTAGTGTTTTGCTTTGTTTTCTACTTGTTAGGAAGCTGAGCTAGGTCAATGTGATGCAAAGGCACGGAGGAAGCAAGCTACGAGAAAGAGAGAGGTGAGAATGGGGATAAAGAGGTTTGAGAAATTGATGAAGTGTATTTCGAATCTCAAGTCTTCGCTTCAGCTCGTGATTGCTGAAGTTCCCAATGTTGAGAAAATGTGTCTTGTTCTTGGACCGAGTACTTTGAGGCCTTTGTATGTTTACGAGCTGTGTTTTTTGCACGGGAGGATCGTTTCGGGGGACTTTAGTCGTACTAAAGTAACGGAAGCTCTTTGCAGAAAGGTGCTGGTTAATTATTATATAGTATGTG
Source organism: Plantago elongata (assembly GCA_036897095.1). Lineage (NCBI taxonomy): Eukaryota > Viridiplantae > Streptophyta > Magnoliopsida > Lamiales > Plantaginaceae > Plantago > Plantago elongata. The sequence continues at coordinate 9,697 of JAYMSP010000365.1, read as the reverse complement.
TGATTTTGTTTCCTATCATTGTAGTTTTGCTTGTTGTTGAGTGTTCGATGTTTCCGTTGTCATTTGGACTTGTGTAGGCGATTCGTACATTGATATCTAGGGGTGCCGGTGCTGGATCGAACTCTTATGCTGGTAATGATAATAGTACTACCTTGTCACTTGAAATATGCAGGTTTCTGTGTGTGATTCTTGTATGTGAACTGTTTTTAGGTCCTACTAAGCTGTTTCTCTTGGTGCAAGCTCCTGCTTCGCTCAATTTACCTCTGCATTTTCTTGTGAAGCGTGAGATCCGGGAAAATAAGAAGGTATTTGGGATCATACTAGGTTCTCTTGGTCTTCTCTTGTTCATTAGCAGATAATTGCCTCTTTGAATAACTTAGGCATCTCTTTCTCAAAACCTTGGTATAAAGTAATCGGGTATTGTTTTCTGCTTTGTTACGCAGATTACACCTTACAGATTGAGATTTAGGTGCAGAAACCAGAGTCTTAATATGGATGCTCAACGTAGAGATGACAGTAGTCCTGTTGCACTGGACTCATCAGCAGCAAAGGAGTTAATCTGGTATGAAACATCATTTACCATATTACTTTGAGGCCAAATGCAAAAATTGGCTTCAAAATATTTAGGTGAAGTAATCACCTGGAAGCTTCAGCTCTAACCTTTAAAGTAAAAAATCAGTTTCATTTTTCATGTTTCTTAGAATTCCTGCATTCGAACCATGTATGCTTCTGTTTTCTTGTCATGTTTTTCAGGGCATTTTGTAAACTGCTTTTTTAAAAATTATCCAACCGGAACTCTAATTGTACGCTCAAAATGTAGGTTTCAGTGTCGGAACGTAATCAAGGGCATGCCTTGTGGAGCATCTCCTCAGGAAGAATGATGATTCAACCTCACAGATTTTATTGTACGGACATGTTGTAAGAAACTCTGTAGTCAGTTAGGAGATAGTTGTGCAATATGAGTTCACTTTTGTCATAATGCTTGCTTTGATGCCATTCACATTCTTTCTACCTGAATTGTAAAACCAACCTTTTTATAGCCTACAGGAATTAAATTAGGATACACAAGAATAATGATACACCCTGATGAGCAATGAATAAGGTGCTTGCTAGTTGCTACCCCTAGGAAGCAAGAGGATGCATCTCACTCACGTGTATACGTCTTCAATTCCCCATGCATACCCGTATCGGACACCCGACACTCCTATCCAACATGAGTATGGCAAAAGGACATTCATCTATGCTTGGAGGCATCTGATGGAAACACTAGTTTTCTTTCTTTCTATGGCCTCTAAAGATATGCAGAACAAGTACCAACTACCAAGTTGTCATGACTTTGAGCTTTCAAATTCAATAGTAAATCAAACGAAGTGCAATTAAGACTGCAAGAACCTTAAAATGTGAAACAACCTCGGATTTATCATTGTAAATATATACACATTCAACTCTTGATTGACCTAAACAATTGTTTACAGGGAACAATTTTCTACACCTTTGCAAGTATACACAAGCAATTTCATTATTCACTAAAATGCTATAATCACAAATTCTATTATATCCAGGAGCCTGTCCTATAAGCATTTAAACTGAAATGTTGTAGATAATTAACTAATTGCTTTCTTTACCTTTCCTATTAAACAAGGGCACTTCCCCAGTTCTCTGTTTCTACAAGAACCCTTTCTTCGAGAAAAATGTATGCAGTTGTTCACTACATTCTTGTCACTGTCCGTCCATCTCTTGATCCATGCAAGAGGAAAGAATTCGTTGATGTTGCTTCAAAATGTCCATCAACATGATCCTTGTTCATGGTGGAATTTTATTTACCACCAATATGTCTTTTGAGAATAAGAGCATAGAGGAGTTCATTCCATGCATCGGGTACACCGGGCAAGCACCAATGACTGCAGTCCTGGCGGAAAAGTGGAGCCGGTCCAACTACTGGCCCTAAATAGTACAAGGATGCGTGACCGTCTTTTCTCTGAGAAGTCATAACAGTTATGTTCAACAAGTCTATATCCATCTTCGGATGTTTTGATAAACCGTTAACAATTGTTCTGTACTCCATAGAAGTTTCCAACCATTTAGGTGACGTATTTAAGTCAGGTAAGATATCAAGTTGACAGCCACCACCAGTATTCCAGCTCCCACCACTGTTTATTACAAGATGTTAAATGTATAGCTCAAATTAACACGGCAAGAGCAATATGAGGATTCAATCTGCCAGTTTGAAGTAAGACATAAACTAGATTATGTACTGATAATCAGCCATAGTGATTAGGAAAAAGGAGTACCTGAAATGTACGGGGGAGTATGTCCGGAATACTAACTGAGTCTTCGATAAATTAACTTCACGATTTATCCAATTCATCAAAGTCTTCATGGACCTCTGGAATGCATGTTCGATACTCATCTCCATCTTTATCTTGGGCCCTTCTTGGAAGTAACAGCCACTGTCATCACAATTAGATTAAGAGTTACAGGCTGGTTTCACAAACTAATTCTATTAGCATAAACCAAATTTTCATAAAAGCACCCATACACATTTATAAATGCTAAGAATTTCCTAGAATACCTACTAAAATCTCAGGTACTGGGCTAGCTCAACATTGAACATGAAAAGACAAAGAAAAAAAGCTCTGCAGAAAAAGAATCCCTCGCTAACTTCACGGTATGATAGCAGTTAATTGCCATAAAATATTATTGGCTACTTTCAAGTTTCAAGATTGGTTGGTCTACTGAAAGATAAACTGTTCACTATGCTCATCTCGAACAAGTACAAAATCAAATCAATAAGAAACTACAAACACTAAAAGCATAGGGATTGAAAGTGTACATTTTTAGAGTCTTTTCATAGTTCCACCAGTGGCCGGTATTGAAAACGAGTATATCTGCACCCTTCCACCTCCACGCGCTCCAGTCCATTTGATCCAGCTTAATTGTCATTGTCACTTTTTTAGGGGACTGATCAGGGGCACGACTCTGCAACACTAGGAAGGGAGCTCTGTAGTACTCGACAGTACAGTTAAACTCAATGAACTTAAACAGAAGATATCCCATGTGCTTTGTGATTGGGCTGCCGTTCACTTCATAAATTGATGTCTTATTAGGAACCACGGAGGAGAGCATGCAAAGAAGGGACTCCCATTGGTTTCTTCCAATAGAATCTCCAACAAACACCAATCGTTTGTTTCGCAGTTTCTCCAGCATTAATGTTGCATTAAATCTGCTCGGGAAAAATTAACAAATGGACAATGTCATTACTTAAAAGAACATCATTAAAAAAAGGCACCGGCAAGTAGTACAAGTTAACATATCAACTTGGAAATACAGAAAAAAAATGCTTAGATCAATACAGTGGCATCTAAAATGTAAGAGCAATGAAAATGAGGATAAACATCAAAATTACGAGAGGAAGTATTCGAATTAGTACAGTATAACATAATCCCAGCTTAGAAGGTTAAGAGTCTGATTCCCTTAATATGACTTTACTGTACACCATTCTTGATATCAACTGCCAATAGTGTGACTAAATAGCTTCAGGTAACTTGATTGTCATATATTTGTTCAAAAGGATTGGGAATGACATCAGAAAACATATAATACCATACTACAAATCTCTAATGACAGTGTTCCACAGCTCTCTTTCATTTTGAGAAAAAACACTACACATAAATTGTCACCATAACTAAACTTCCATATTAGACTAAAATCACAATCTCCAATCACCAAACACTAGAACTAGACCCATGTAACAATACCATGCTTCAAACTATAATATGTCACCAATAACAAAACACACGAGAAACCCGTGGCACATGCCAAAGCCCACCTGCTGCTAAAGAGTAAAACCCACAAAACATTCACAAATTTCATCTCTCTTGGAAAGAATCCACATGAAAAACACCATCTTCATTACCAAACCCACAATCATAAACAATCCTCCAATCACACAAACATCATGAATTGCAAAAAGATAACACTTGAAGAGCTCAGCAGCAAACCAACCTATGTCTACTTCAAATTCAAGAAACACCAAATTTGTATGAAACTGAATATATAAAGAGAGACACAAACCAAACCTTGGCAAGTTACAATCTTTAGGCTGCCATCTCCATTTGGTGTACATTTTATCAAGCCTCCCATTTTCAGTGCAACGAAATCCCTCATCCAAGAACATACAATCTTGCGATTGGTAAAGCGGATAGCTCTCATCCCACACCCAATCCCCATCAAACACATCACAAGTCCCATTCCCCAGTTCAAGAAAATCAAGTTTAGCCTTCTCCTCTCCAAAAGCAGAAGGAGAAGGAGCTGAGCTAGCATAAGAAGAAGTGACATTTCCAACACTGAACTCAAACAAAGTAGCTTTTCCAAGAGAAGAAGAAGAAGACGAATCAGTCCCATTGAACTTAAACAAAGTCACAAGCAACGAGCCTCTGACAATCTTATAATCCAACAAAAACAAGCAAAAAATGAAGCAAAGAATCAAACAGAAACAGCCAAAGACATTATAAGTCGGCTCTTGCGGCTTCAAGAAGTTCAATTTCTTGAAAAACTCCAAGTGGGTCGTTCTGTTGGAGGCCTCTGGTGACGGCTTTATGCCCTCACACATCTCGAATTGCGAAAAGATTGCACCTTTACAACTGGGTTTGTCCAGAAAGAAAGAGAACTGGTGATTGTGAATGAGAGAAAGAGTGGGGCTGAGTGGAATTTAAGGGTGGTGTGGTTTTGGTTCATATGGTTTGTGTACTTGTCTTTATGAGAGGAGAGAGATATTATTATAAGAAAACAAGAAAAGGAAAGGAGATAGGACAGATGTAGAAGAAGATGATGAAGATCAAAAATGGTGGTGGTGGTGGTGGGATAGTGGGGTATCTATGTATGTTTGTTTGTTTCACAGACAAACATTCATTGGAACGGTTTTTGCAGATTCTTGATTGATTTTCTTCTTCTTTTCTATATTCTATTCAAAATTGAGCTTTTCAGTTTTCACACTCTTTCATCTTGTTGTTTTCTTGTTGGTTCTTGAATTGGTGTTGATCAGTTGAAGAATACTGATCGAGGAGAAGAAGGAATTTACGGCATTGATTATGGATCAACTAACCTCTAAAGCTAGTAGTAAGTAGTAGTAGTGGTGGTGGTACAACTATGGGTTAACTGCAAAATTACTTTTAAGCTGTAGATTATGTTTAGCTAGTTCAAAAGGTAGCTTATAAATTTGTTGGTAATTGAAAATCGAATTATTACTTTAATTTTTTTTAACAAATTAACTTGATTCGCTTTTTAAATCAACTAGTTGATTTAAAAAACTGCACGTTCATGTAATAAATATATTATTAAAAGAAAATATTAAACTAAACTTTAAAAAGTTAGTGATAAACATGATCGTAGTAATTTAATAAAATTTTGTAAGTGTGTGACTATTTTTAATTTTATTTATTTTTAGGATGTTGGGTGAGGTGTAGCTGAATTTTGTCATAAATGAGAATTTATGTTGAATTGTTCATATTAAGTTTGGGGTTGTAGCCTTGTAGGTTTACATGTTAGCTGGACTTATCACTCATCATCTAAAATTTTTTTTAACCGTATAAATATATTTTGAATTAAATTATCTCTATTGAAAAGTACTATTTCAGTTCAACTAGAATTTTATTTCAAATAGTTAGTTTTAGTCCAATTGTATTCATCCAGTTCTATTTATTTTTCGCTTAGTAAAATAAAATTTAGTTTAGTTTAAAGCATTTTAGTTCAATTCAATTTAGAGAAAGAGACACGATTTAAATACTCAAATGACAGGTGACTAATTTTACAGGGAGATATTATAAACAAAAGATATAACATATTTTCAGTAAAAATATCAGTGTTATACCTACATCTTAATGTACACTTCTAGAATATTTAGTACTACAAAACATATGTTAAATATTTATAGTGTCAATTAGAGTGTTTGATTATGAATTTGTATCAGGAAAATCTAATTCTAATTGTATTTATATGTATAAAAATTTAATTCTAATTAAATTTTTTTCAATTAATGAAACAATCATTTTGAATGTTATTTGTTACTTTGTAGGGAAATGTATGTAACTTTTTCATCATTTTCTATATTTAGTAGTAATGGATATCACTTTCTTAACGTATATATATTTTGTTGTATGGTTCACAATCAAATAGTATGAGCGAGTCAAGTGGCACAACTACATGTCTTTATTGGTGCACTTATTGGTTAATCTATTGACTAATTCAGCGGTTTCCTGATGGTGTAGGCAAAGTATAAATCTAATTATCTAAGTTTAAATAGTTTCTTGATGGTATAGGCAAAGTACCAAGTGCCACACCTCAGATCACGGGTAGAAGAATTCCACACTGGCTAGTACAACATCTATACTATGCCCTCTTAACAATGGAAAGATATAACAACTATACGAAACACAAATGTAACGATTTTGATGCAACGGGTGCGTGGACCGTATCGAATTTCACTCTCTACAGATTTGAACATGCATGTTATCGATATGATATTATTTCTATATATTAATTTTTAACTTTTTCAATAAAAGAATAACATTCTATTTTAACCGAGTGATACATTCTTCGTGTTATATTTGTATATTAGTGAATGCATAAGCATTGTAGGAGTATTAAAGAAAGGGATCGGGACTTTAAATTGTGCTTTACTTGAAGTTGAAGAGAAATGGCATTGGTGGATGAAAAAGTGAAACGGTAGTATAAGTATAGGACTTGTTTAATTTGGTTTAAAAGTATGTAAATTCAATTTAGTACGGTAGGGTTGAAACATGTCTGAATTTCTCTCAATACATTCTTTCTCGGTAATCATATTGGATCACAAAGGTACGAACGCAGGATAAATATTCGGAGTCGCGATCATTAAACATAATAAAAAGTAACAAATTGTGAACTTTTACATTTATACTAAATGATTTTAGATGTTGCACATGATTGTGTTCGAACTATATTCTTAGTAATTTTCAACACATAAAAATATATTACATTACTTATTTATAGTAACTTTAAGATACATAACAACAACGATATACAATCATATATATAAAAAATAAAATATTCCATCAATTAAGTATATTATTTATTTATTCATTTAATTAATTCAATATCAACACATCTTCTAGTTTTGAGTATATTTTGCTGTTAAATTCTTCAAATCTTTTGACAAGATTCTTGTATTTCTAGTTAAATTTGTTTGTATGGCTGAATATGTTCTTTTGATATTCTCTATAATTTTATCAAAATTTTATAAATTAAATGATTTTATCCGTGAATAAATTAATTTTTAAGGGTATATTGGTCATTCTTAGTTAAAATTCAGTGGGAGCAATTGCTGCCCCTATTTTAGCTGTGTTCGTGCCTGGATCCACATAAAATGATATACGAATCTCACACTTTTTATAAGAAGCGGTGCATCGGAGTAGACGTAACATCAATTAGATTGGAGTGCGCCGATAATTAATAAAGTCCAGATGATAATATCTTGTGGACTTTAGCCCCGACAAATAATCACAATTTCCAGCCAATCAAAAACAAATTACGACTTTTAAGGATAAATAACAACAAAATTTTGTTTCTGCTGACTGCTGTGATATTTTGTTTTCTTTAGTACGACACATCAACTTCATTCATCTAATTGTGGCATGCATATAGCTCACATAATGAATGGTCACCATTTTAACTTTAAAGAGAATAATGATAATAATATATTCCTATCCTCTATAGTTTAAAATTAGTACATTATTACATGAGATTATCTAAACAAACTTATGCAAACATATTGTGGTGTATGTGAGTTTATATGTAATGAATTCGAACACAATAAATATTGGATATGAATTCGATTATAATGGAATTCGAAGCAAATGGCTTTCCTTTACTTCGTTATAAGTTTTTTTATCATAGACTAATGAACTTTCATCTACTTGGATAAGTTATGTATGACTCGTTATTGTCATCTAATCTCGGGAGGGGAATTATGAGAAGGACGTTGCTATTGCCGAGTGCTGAATATATAAAACCTTAGTGGCGCAATAACCGAATAATAAATCAACATATAATATGATGAAATATTTCCCTTTAAACTAGTTTCAATGGGGCGCTGTTGGCGCCGCGTGGAACGCCACGGCGTTGGCAGCAGCCAGCCGACTGCTGCCACGTGTCCATGCAAATTTTTTTTCAAATTCGAATTATATCCGTTTTAAAACGGTAATATCCAAAAATACGAAATAAAAAAATCACCAACGGCTATATTTTCAAAATCTATAAAATGAGACCAATCTTGATATTTTTACTTCATCCCATCTCCAACTCCTCTTTCTCTCTTAATTAAACTTAAAATACTCCCTTCTCTCAAAACGCCCTTTCCACTTTCATTTTTCGGCGAATTTTTCGGCGATATGGACGAGGAGTATTTTCAGTGGTTGAAAGAAAACAAACCCCAAAAATACCATGAGTACATGCAAGCTCACTTCGAAATACGATTTTCCCACCCCAACCGAGTCCCTAAACGAGTGTCGTTCGTCCTTTATTCTAAGATCTCTACACTCAAAATTACCAATCTCCATCCTCCCAAACACCAATGTTTTCACAAACACCGGAAGAGGAAATCTTGATGGAGACGCAGCCGGAAAAACAACCGATCCGGAGGCGTGGGAAAACGAAAGCCACCGGAGGAGCGACAACCAACACAACAACCGGACGGAACAACCCATACAACGAGAGTGAGGATTTGGGGCTCATCTCACCTTACATGGAGGTTAGTCAAAATGCTATTGTTGGAACGGATCAGAAGTATTGTAAATTATTCCGTCTTGTTGCGGAGAAGTATGAGGATATCAAGAGGGTAGGAATGATGACCGGGATGGATAAATTTTGTTCTCATGATTCGCTTCGTGGAAGATGGGGGCGGCTAAGAGATGACATAAATCATTGGTTGATTTGTGTGCAACGTGCTACTGTCATGGTCGACAATCGAAGTGGCTATAGTGAGTTCAATGTGCGAGACACTGTCGAAGAACTATACAGGGAGAAACCACAACTCATTCACGGTGTTCAAACAATGGGATGCCATGAAAGCATACCCAGAGTGGGAACTCAAGATGAACTTGAATGAAACCATGAAGAAGTGGGTACCAACTGGGAAGGATGGGTTTCAGGGTGACGATGTTGATGTAGGTGATCAACCAATGGAATCAGCAGGTGCAGGTGGCAGTAGTGGAAGTAAGCAAAACCGAGGTTATGAAAGTGCAGCAAGTATCAAACGGCCATTGGTCGTGACAAGGCCAAAAAGTTGGCTAAGAATCACTTCCGATAACTCTTCAATGGATGCCTTGGGCGAGGGAATAATCGGCTTCACTGAGAATTATCCCAATTCCTTGAAGTTGAAAATCAAAAGTTGGAGCTTGCTCGCGAGAAGGAGCGTAAGGCAAAGGCGAAGATGATGGACATGTACTTGGCACTTGTGGGAAACTACGACAACTTGTCCAACGAAGCCAGAGCACACTTAAATGCACTTGGCAAACAACTGTATGGATCGGGTTAATGGTGAGGGATCGCTTCTGTAGTCTGTTGAGTTTGTTTTTTTACCTTCCGCGGTTTGTTTGTATTTTACTTTCCGTCGTGTGGCTAGTTTGTAATTTACTTTCCGAAGTGTGACTTGTTTGTAATAAAA